>QJNY01000389.1:0-78928 GCA_004155945.1 Monosporascus sp. mg162 | reverse complement strand
GGAGGCGGCACTTTCGTTGATTTCTGCCGCTGATCTTAGCCATTCTAGGGACTCCGATAACTCCGAACGAAAAGATACATTGCGTTGGGTGTGCTTGACTTGTGATCGACACCCTTTACGAAAACTACAGCTAAAATGGGCTAGATTCGGTATTTAGAGTCTTGGCGAGGTATTTCGTACCCAGAATGCGGTGCCAATAAGCCATTAAGCCACTAATTTGTGCCCCGAAGCCCGTTGTCGATCTGGCCCTAATACATATAATGCAGATATTCCCCAAGCTGTTGCAGGAAATCCATAGCTTTTATATAGTAAATTGACCCAACAACGACACACCTTGAGATTCCCCCTATTTTTGATTGGGTCTTCCCCCATACACTTTTGCTGGCAAAAGTCTCCTCGCATTCTCTAGTGTAGCTTCACCAACTGTCGTACCTCCGTTACACAAATTCTTATAAGTTGATTGATTTCTGCCGGGATGCAACCTATTTCGGTGCATCTGATTGTTTCAATTTGTGAGAAGGTGAGCGGTTCCGATACATGATCATGTTTCTTAACCTCCTCCCACATTCTGGCTTTAGAAGGTTGGACGCGCAAGTCGTATCAAGGGATTTCCCAGCGGATTTCCTCGTAGAGTTGCTGTGGCAAACCGTTCCGGATAAGATTTGTAGCGCATCTGCGCCAGTCTTGTATGTCGCCGTACGTCAATTCCAAACGGCTCTGAGGTCTGATCATCAAGTAATCCATCTCCAATGTCACTTGCTGATTCCATGACAGTGAAAATTCAATCGGTCCCGTTTTCGCCAGGGCGTCCGGGGGTACGTTGATTCTCGGTTTGATTAGATTGGCGTTGACCGTAATTTCCATGAACATAATCGGGCGTTTTCGTTGGCGTTCGTAAGAATGATGGGGAGGAGTGCTATAAGAATTTGTGCGACGGACGTGCGACAGAAGATGAGGCTAACCGAGAGAATGCGAGAAGACTTTTGCCAGCAAGAGTGTATAAGAGAAGACTTAATCAAAGATAGGGGGAATCTTAAGGCGTGTCGTTGATGTATCAATTCACTATGAACACTATGGATATCCTGCAACAGCTTGGGGAATATCTGCACTATATGTATTCGTGAATAACCTGATGAACAAGCGTGTTATTCACATATTATTCCAATATTTCCCTTATTAATCAAGGGGTGAATAATGGAAACGTATAATATCAAGTTGAGAAGAGGCTGTCCCCCTACCTTCCACCTTTTCATTCTGCACTTCCATCTCTCACTTCATCAACCTTTTCCTTCTGCACTTCCATCTCCCATTTCATCAACTCTTCTTCCAAACACCAACCACACAAGCCCAACTAGTGCTTACGTATTACGGTCAATATCCCTTCAGAAAGGAGTTCTCCATAACATTTGGTATTTCGTTGTTTTCGTTTCCATCTTGTGTGTTACGATCAGTATTCCTTTAGAGAGGAGTTCTCCATCACGTTTCATATCTTGTTGTTTTCGCTTCCATTTGGGAGATTTTTTTCTCTGTCTCCCACCCATAATCAACCGAGCACCTCCCTTCGTCACGTCTTCACACCACGCCCATCATGGACGGTACTCTTTCACCCAATATCGGCATGGTCAACCAGGCCTTGCTGTCCGAAGGTACAGAGGCTGGCGTGGAAAAGATCAAGAAGTTCGTGTTGGAGACGTTCGATACGGACATTACTTCGGCTGACGTCCGCGCCACGCTGCGCTCGCTGGGCATTCACCGCGGACCTAACGCTGCGAACGCAGACGCGACGCCCTCCAACCAGCCTGCAGCCATGCCAAATACCCAAGATGAACCGGCTTCTGCGGATGCTGCTGCAACGGGCGAACGGAACACGGAACCCCAGGATAGCACACCGCAGGCAGATGGTAAGGATAAACCAAAACGGCTGCCCCCCCCCTTTCTCCTTCTCGCGGTGCCTACTAACGCTGTGAACGCAGACGCGACGCCCTCCAACCAGCCCGTAGCCATGCCCAATACCCAAGACGAACCAGCTCCTGCGGATGCTGCTGCAACGGGCGAACGGAACACGGAACCCCAGGATAGCACACCGCAGGCAGATGATCAGGAGAACCCACAACAGCTGCCCCCCCTGGCGGTACCTACTGACGATCTCCCCAACCTCAACTAAGTTCCAGAGGTCTTTCGGCCTGGCCTGGAACAAGCTATGCGTTTCCATGAATCGGGCCGGCATATGCTCCCGGGCGACAGCATAGCCATGGCATGTGTAATCAGCGTTGCCCAGGCAAAAAGTGACGATGCCTTCAGTACCTACCAAGCCGCGTCAGCCTACCTTACCGAATATTTCGTTGCAGTTGGCACCGGATACAGAAAAGGCGCACGCGACGTCGTCTCATTCTCGGGCCAGTACTATGGTTACGGGCGATTTAATATCAGACACAACTACGTACACCAGGACGATAACAGGACCACTCACTACGCTACCACATCATTCTCGATCAACAGCATCCTGTCTATTACCACCGGAAAGATCCCCGCTTCAGAGTACGCAGAGTGGTGTCTTACGCAGGGCGCAGAGATCCAACCGCCTGAACAGGACGTCTGCTTGCTGGACTTGATCATCAGAGGTCCTAGAATCTACCGAGTCTCCATGCAATGGGGGCTGGACACCCTGATGTGTAACGATATCCCTGGCCACGAGGAGGCGATCGCGGCTCACCTGGCGAACATGACCTTCACATAGGACTTCGTCCGTGTCCGATGCCATTTCCCCGGATATTCCGAGCACCCCTCGAGACTGGCCAACTCAATGAGTGCAGCCAAGAAGCTCGCGGATGACAACCCATTTGCCATCCTCCTCGAACATGCAGAGGGACGACTACGTTTCTCGAGCGTGAAACACATGCTGGCTCCCGTCGAATGCGCGTTCACCGAGCCGGATCCTGCGGTTTCCCAATTTGACAGCCTGGCGGAGCGTTCGGTCAAACTGGCCTCCGCCATCCGGGGCGAACACGACTTTGAGAGTGCACTCAACGCGCTGGCATACAAGCGTCCACACAAAGCATTCGCGGTCAACATCGCCGCACGCAGGACGGAGAACGACCATACCGGCAAGACATATCGGACAGCCTGTTTCATCCACTTGCCCAGCCCAGAAAATTACGACCTGCTCCCAAAGGAGGGCCAGACGGGATGGATGATCACAAACGTCCCGTTCCAAATGGACGACGCTCTGTCATTCAAGCCCACGGAGAAGCAAATCGTCGCGGCTCTTGTCCGCGAGATTGCTGAATCTGTCTGGCTCGTCCGACAAATCAGAGGAAGTGATGAAGAACAGTTGGCATACATCAGAGAAACGTTGGACCGTGTAGTTTTGCCAGCCCAGCCGAACCAAGACCAAGCTCGCACAACCTTTATTAGAATCCGATCCAGGAAGCTGCGTTTCACCCGTGTTACGAAAGATAAGTCGGGAAATCCAATGCCTGCGGAAACGGACGAACAGCATCGCGCGCGGGTTAAGGCTTTCGTCGCTGAGCACCGCAGCAAGATGGCTATTCCCCAGCGTCAGATGCGACAATGTCCCCCGATGAGAGTTACGCGTTGCCCACAATCCATTGGCCCCGGCGTCACATTCTTTGCCGAACTGCCTAAGAACCCATTGTGGAAGAGAAGCCCGGCCCCGCTTGTCGATATCTGATTTCCATTCGTACTAACAGGCACAGCGCCATCCGTGTCAGACACTTACGAACAGGACACACACCGTTACACCTTCACGGCTATCATCGCTCGCGAATCTGATGACGGGGCCCTCAAGGCGCGACTCTCAGGCGTCGCCAGAGCCACACCGCTGAGGATGCAGGATCATAGCCCTTTCCATAAGTACATCAAATGGCTTTTGGATTTTCATGGCCCCATCGACAAGCATAAATTCTACGACCTGTTCCCATCGCTTGCCCACCTTAAAGACCGGATCGATGGCAAACCCGCATTCCAATCAACATTTCACGCCGCTTCCCCAAAACGCAGTACGTCGTCACCAAGCCCCGAGGCAAAAGGCCCAACGGAGGTCACTGACGAGGAACTGGTCGTCACCGACGAGGAACCGACCGTCACCGACAAGGAACCATCGCCAGCAGCCCAGGCTCTCGCACAGGCCCCAGCCACCAAGCAAGCCCCGATTGATGAGGACGGCCCTCCCCAAATCCTATCTGTTGACCAGGTTACTTTTGACAAAGAAACCTCGGACGCCATGCTCAGCCTCTATGAGTCATTGGACGAAGACCAGAAAGCAGTCTTTACGAACCTGCACGAGGTGGATTTCGGCCACCTTATGTGCTCCGGCTGCCCGGGAAGTGGCAAGACCACGACCTGAATGATTTTACTTACGATCATGTGTCAAAGCCGAATTAGCATGGCGAGGTGGGATGAACTGATGCACACTCCTCCCGAAAAGGTTGAACCCGGTTCCCTGGCTGAGGATTTGTCGGGAAAGGCGCAGCCCTACCTCGGTGAAATCGTCTATGTCACCCCGGATAACTACGAACACCCGCGCGACCTACTGCAGAGAGTAATGCAGCGAGACACGGACGGGCAGGCGCCACAGGATACTGCACCCGGATTTCAGGACAGTGTCGGAATCCAGGGGTTTCAAACCCTATATAAACCGGCCCGCGCTGATGATACGTTCCCATTATTCACCTCTTGATTAATAATGGAAATATTGGAATAACATGTGAATAATACGCTTATTCATCAGGTTATTCGCGAATACATATAGCGCAGATATTCCCCAAGCTGTTGCAGGAAATCCATAGCGTTCATAGTGAATTGACACATCAACGACACACTTGAGATTCCCCCTATCTTTGATTGAGTCTTCCCTCATACACTTTTGCTGGCAACAGTCTCCTCGCATTCTCTGGGGTAGCCTCACAATCTGTCGCACCTCTGTCGCACAAATTCTTATAGATATAAGTCGGCTTCTGAAATGTCAACCTGGTTTCGTGATCTAGTCAGTACCCTCTCTGCCCTGGTTTCGCCAGTTTGAACGTACACCCAGTCCTTTTCCTTGATATCCGCGAGATGGTCGATGTTGGTTGTCGGAGTATATTTTCATACGGGTTTTACTCCACCGCCACTGCGTTATGGTACCGTCACCTTGGAGAGACGCGGGTATGTCAGGGACAGGATCGAGGTAGAGGATAGTTAGCAGTACGGGCGGAATGTCGGTTAGAGTGAAGATCGCCATAGGGCCTCAAACGGGGCGGCGTATGGCCCAGGAGTGGGGCAATTCGGAGTCAATCAACTTGGTCCGTTAAGCTGTAATTGAAGAGGTAATTGTGTATTTTCGGGGTGTAGGTGCCTGAGGATTGTTCTCTGGAACCGCGTTGACGAAACATCCCATGCCATCCTTCTGGAGGGGTTTTCTCCATGGCATCAGCGTAATAGCAAACCCCATCAGCTCAAAGCAACAGCTGGACTGGAATTGATTCACGAGATGATTCAGCGGCCGCGGTCCTGGGTCGTCGCCCTAACGTCGTGTTGGGCTAATTGTCGGGTTGGTTTTATCCAGCTGTGATCTACTGGAAGGGGCGTCGGCACTCCCTCCGAGTCCGGTATGTGATGAGGTTTCTCAAGAACTGTTCACGAGAGGTTGCTCCATCGTGAAGCGATCGTCAGGAGGTTATCGCCGTTCTTGGCTTCCGATCGGCTTTCCCGAACGGTAGCAGAATAAGAACGATGCAGATGCTACCACATAAGGGAATACGGAAATGATTGAAGGGTTTCTGCACTGACGCGACTGAAGCCTCCTTTCAAAAAGAGGTAAAGTCGACGTTTTCGTGAGCCAAAGCTAGTCCAGTTTTAATTTTAATGTTGTTGTTTTCGATAAAGGTCTGGGTATGGAGTAATTTTTATAAATACAGGTTTAAGTACGTAATATTACCCGTTATACAGCCTTCGCTTTATAGTAAATCTTTTCTCAAATCCCTTCTCAGTTTCGTCAGGATAGCTCCAAGACACCTGACTGTGGAAGGAGTCGACGTGAAAACCATACAGGCTCTGGCCGAGCAAAAGCTGAAGAATATGGACGGCGCGATGCGGCAATCCTTAAGCAGAAACCTCTCCAGCAGTAAGCGCAGCGGACTGCAGCAAGCTTAAATGCCCTAGAGGTCGTGACAGATTATCCATGACCGATCGTTCGGGACAGATCATCCACGACAGATCGTCCACGACAGATCGTCCGCAACAGATTTATCCGCGACCGATCAACCGCGACAGATCATCCACGACAGATTACCGACGACAGATCATCCGCAGCAGATCATCCGCGACCGATCAACCGCGACCGAGCATCCGCAACAGAACAACCTACCAGAGGTCGAGGATCGAGAGTATAATACCACCCGTCCCCTAAGCATGTTTTATTACGTTTTATCACTAACAAACTATGTTTTTGCTAGCCCCCGCGCGAACGGTGCACGTCTTCAACAAGTTTCAGAACGTAAAGGATGCAGATTTACGGAGGCTTAACGCGGTCCGCGCAATCATAACCTTCTTAATCGGTCATCTACAACCCGCGAACCAACCAGAAGGGCCGACCTCCGGAACGGGGGAAAGGTCCTTAATACGTTATATGTTGGGGATTCTCATAGCCAAACCTAAAGGCATCCTGTATCTATCTACGTTCTTTTAATACGACGTTAACGCCTAGATGGGTTATATGAGACCCCGATATCACACACTGAAACATATAACTGAAGAAAAATGATATTTATCAGGTTGACCTTTGAAAGGTCCTAGTTAGAAGCAGAGGGTAGCGAACCCTCCTTAAATACATATAAAACAGTTGCGGCTGAGAGAAAGCTGAACCAGAACGCATAAAGTAATTATCAGCTAGCAGGGGGTGCGGTAGCACCCCATATAGGATAAGACTCCTTTTGATCGGAACATACTCTATATATTCCGTGGCTAGACTACTTCAAAGATTAGTACGCGCTGCGAGAGTGCACGCAACTAGCCAATTAATGCAATAAATTTGATGTCCTCTATATTTGACAATTAAGAGCTTTATTCGCTTAATTCGTGTTATCTATTAATTAATTAGCTGTTGCTGAAACGATATAGGTTGTATATTAGTAGCGGTTATTTATATACTTAGCTATAATAGCGACCGTACCGTCGAAGTCCGCAGCTATTTATAGTAATCCTAAGAACTGGAACAAACTTAAGGACGAATTTAAAACTAAAGCTAAGGGATATAACCTATAAAACTATATTAACCTTGATCAAAACCTTTTATGGCCTGTTAAACCTATAGGGCTTGTTATTGCCTTCTATTGTAACGGCTATGGGCTTAACCAACCATTAAACCTAGTCGTACGGTTTATGTTGGCAGTGGTATCGTAGGAATCTGAGCAAAAAGATAATAATTACGTTTGGTAATAGCAGATATAAATCTAGGTAACCAAATTGTAATTGCAAGCTAGTATTATTTAGATTATGGAAATAACGACCGTATATATCCTTTCTAATCTTTTACTGCTTAATGCTGCTTAGTTGATTTCCCGCTAAGCAGTTACGACAGTGCTTAACTGTAATTACTAATGCTTAGTTGCGTTTATCCGTACTTAGTACGTACCCCATTAAGCATTTCCGGTTACGTAACCCAATTTCGGGGTTATGTTATTAGTTAGTCCGACCGTTTTTTAAACGTCGTTTTAACCAGGCCGTAACACGATTTCCCCTTTCTTAGGATTTTGCCCTCAAAATCAAGTTTTTTTTTCTGTAAGTTCTTTTTTTTCCTTAACATATTAGGTCGTGTTATTAAACAATTTCGAGCAGCGTTATCGTTTACAGTTCGTCGCAAAAAAATTTTCTTGCTTTTTAACGAGTTTAATTTTAAAGTTATACCTTATTCTTTTTGTTTCGATAAAGGTTAGAAGTGCGAAATGATGGAAGATGTTTCGAAATACAAGATTTGTGTTAAACGGGGTTCTTCTTATAACGGAAGCGGCGTTCCATTATTTTCCCTGGAAAATATCCGTACCGAGAACCAGCGACTAGAAAGGGAAAAGATTTTCGCGGAAAAGCGTTTTCTGGAGCTGCAAAATCGTTACCAAAAGAAAATAAAACGTTATTAACAAGAAATGAACGAGGCTATTGCGCGATTAATTCGACTTCGGAAAAAAAAGGTTTTTCTTCGTTCCAAAAGTGTTAAGATGGTACAGTAGAAACTGCAATCGCTGGAAGAACTGGAAGGACAAAAGCGACTAAAGTAAGCGAATGCGTCAGCCGCCGCTTAAGCCTCCGGGCTGGATAGTTAGTTTACTTCCGAGATAGCCGAATGGCCCTTTTTAAACGATATGGATTAAGGTGCCTTTAATTTTAACGCCTTCGGCGTTGTTGGTAAAAGTTTCTTAAGAAACGTTAGGTATTTATAAGATTTTTTGCCGGCTTCCAGGTATTTTCGGAATTGGAGTAATTCTTTCATTTGATTAGGTATTGGATAAATTCTTCTTTTTTTCGTACATCCAATTTTTTTCCGTTTCGTATACGAGCAGGTTTTCCTTTGCTTCGTTTTTTTGCTTGGTATAGATTTTAATTATGTCGCCTGCTAATTTTAATAAGGAAATATGAAAGATTAGATAAAGCTTAACCTTCGGTGGTAGTTCTAATTCGTAGTTATTTTCTAAAATTTTCTTAATGATTTTGTATAGGCCGATATACTTAAAATCGAGTTTTTTGTTTAGCCTTTTAGTTTGATTGTTTTTAGTAGCTAGGTAAACCGTTTTTCCTTCCGCGAAAGTTAATCCCTTTAACCTTTTTCGGTTGTAATATTTGCTTATTTGGTTACGTACAAACTCGAGCTTTGTTTTTATTTTTGCATGTAATTGTTTTATTTGTTTTAACGTAAAAATTATTTTGACGTTAGCTGGTCCATTTTTCTGTAAGTTTCGGTAAACCTTAGGTATAAAACTAAAATTAGCAGTTACTGGCGTCGTTTTGATGCTTTCGTAGTAGCTAATGTTGTAAGCTAGCTGTATAATTGGTAATTTCTTAATCTAGTTATTTTGTTCGTAATTAATATAGTATCGTAGATACGTTTTTAGCATTTAGTTACTTTTTTCTGTTTATCCGTTTGTTTAGGGTTTAAAAACGTTGGATAATTTGTGATTTAGTTCAAGTTGCGTTATTAGTTTCTGCTAAAATTTCGAAGTAAAGATAATACTTTTGTTTGATATAATTTTTGTTGGAAGTCCGTAAATGCTGAAAATATAGTTTAGGAAAACGTATGCAAGTTGTTTTGTATTCGTATTTTCGTTATATGATAGAAAATAGAAAAATTTCCTGAATCGATTAATAATTACGAAGATGCTGTCGTAATGTATTTTTGTAACCGGATTTTCCGATAAGGGAAGTTTAGTGATGAAATTAAATGTAATTAAATCCTATAGTCGCTTAGCGATTAGTAATGGTTATAGTTTTCCATAGGGTTTATGTTGTCGTACTTTCGTTTTGGTATAGGTATTGTATTGTCGTATTATTTTTTATATCGTAGTTTTTCTTTTAAGAAAGTAATATGTCCGTTATAAGCGTTTTAGGATTTTGTGGATTTTTGGGTATCCGTGTATTAAGTGTTCGTATATGTTTCGTATTAAATTTTCGCGTAAGTTTTCGGGTACCTGTATTTTATTTGTTTCGTGTTTTGCTGGTTGCTTGGTGTTGTATTGTTGGATACGTTAATGCATATTAGCTGGTATTGCTTATATCGCAGCAATCCGTCGTTGTTTTAGGTATTTTTCGGGTATGACGTCGAAGATTGTCTGTTGTACCTTAACTTTAGGCTTTTTTAGGTTAGATCGTTTGCTAAGTGCGTTTGTTTTATCATTTTCTGATTTTCTGCGATAGATAATAATGTAATCGTACTTAGAAAGGCTTTTTACGTAACGCAATTGTTTTTTGACAAGTTTTCGTGTCGTATAGAAATATATAATATTTTTATGATCCGTGTATACTTTGATTTAGTACATGTTGCCTTTAAGGTAATGTTTAAATTCCTTGAAGGTATTAACGATAGCTAGGAACTTCTTATCGTAGATGGGGTAGTTTAACTCGGCTTTATGTAACTTATAGGAGTAGAACGTAATAGGATAAAGTTTTCCTTAATTATTTCGATGTTTAACTATAGCTTTTAAGGCATAATCCGAAGTATCGGTTTTTAGTTTAATTAGTCACTTAAGGTCGTACATAATCAGGACCGGTTTACGGGTAAAGGCGTTTTTAATTTATTGGAAGGGGTTTTTTTTTAAAGTTTATTTAAAGGGTTTTTTTTTTTAGTAAGTTCCGTTAATGGCATAGCTATTTTGCTGAAATTGTGTATAAATCGTCGGTAATAATTGGCGAATCCAAGAAATATTTGTATTTTTTTGATATTGGTAGGTTGCGCTTAGTTTTTAATTACTGATAACTTTTTGAAGTTTATGCGAATTTGTCCTGGGGTAATAATATGTTTTAGGAATTCGACTTTTTGCTTGTAAAAGTAACTTTTCTTAATGTTAACCAAAAGTTTGGCGTTTTATAATGCCTGTAAGAATTAATGAACGTATTTTTCGTATTTTTCTTCCGTTCCCGAGTAGATAAGAATGTCGTCGAGGTAACAAATAACAAAAATATCCAGGTATTTTCTTAATACGTAATTTACTATTCGTTAAAAGGTCGTTAAGGCGTTAGTTAATTTTATAAGGGTAATTAAATATTCGTATAAGCTATATTTCGTCCTGAAAGCTGTTTTTTATTTATGTTTTTCTTTAATCCGTATTATGTTGTAACTATTTCGAAGGTCGATAGCTGTAAATTATTTTATTCTATGCAGGCGGTTTTTCATTTTAGTGATTAAAGGTAGCAGCGTTTTATCTTTAACGGTAATATCGTTAAGTTGTCGATAATCTACTATTAATCGAAACTTTTCTCCTTTTTTTGGTACGAAAAACATAAGGTATCCGGCCGGTAACTTGGAACGTCGAATCTATCCTTTTCGAAACTTGTTTTCGAGATAATCGCGGAATACGTATAGTTCTGCATAATTTAAGTTGTATATCGGATAAAAGGCGGTATTTTTGCCATTTCTTAGGATTATTTCGTAATCTTATTCGTTATGTTCTGGTAGTTTAGTATTAAGTTCTTTTTTAAATAACTTATCGTATTTATGATACTGTAAAGGTATTTTAACTATTTATTTTGGTAGCTTTTCGGGCGGTCGTTGTAAATCGTTATTTATTTATTTAAATTTTGCTTTAAGCTTAGTGATAATACGTCGTATTTTTCGGTTGTACCTTTTTTCTTTAATATATCGTATATTTTTAGGTAGTAAGGTTTCTATCGTATTTTTATACTTGTATTCCTTTACCTTATCGATCGAGTATTAAGATTTTTCCTCGTTTAGCTTATTTTTGGAAAATAAATCGTAATTTATTTCGCAAGTTTTCGAGTTAATAGCCGGATTATACTGTTTTAACTATAATAACCTTAAGATTAGGTTATAATCCTTAATACCGATAACGTCGAAACTAATAGCTTATTTTTTTCTTTCGATAAAAGTTTTAAAGTAATTAATTTTATATCGGACTTATTTATCGTAGTGGCCGAACAATTGGCCTTTAACGTATTCGACTTTATGCAAGATCGAATGGATTTAAGCCTTATTTTCTAGGCTAAGCCAAATATACAGAAAATTATTATACGATATAATTTGTACGATAAATATTATACCCAGTACCTTCGAATACGATAATTAATTAATGGTTTTTACGGTTAGGATAAATTAATACCTTAATCCCATAAAGCCTTACTTTAAAGCCGATTGATGCGTAATTGCCGATAAGCTTCGACCCTAATAAACCTTATGCTCGCTGTCTTTACGGTTCGGCAGGATTAGATAATATAACTTAAGAAATGTTAAGTTTTACGCGGTAAACCTTAAGGATAAACCTTAACGGCAAACCTTAAAAATAAACCTTAAAGACAAACCTTAAAAACAAACCTTAGCGGTAAACCTTAAGGATAAACCTTAAAGATAAATTTTAACGGTAAACCTTAAGGATAAACCTTAAAAGCAAACCTTAATAATAAACTTTAACTGCGCCGTATTACGTATAAAATGTTAGCATTTTTCCGAACCTTCGTTAATTTCGATCGTTATTACGCCTTTTCGAATTACCTAAAATAATATACCGCGTAAATCCGAATATACGATACCGGTAATCCGTAACCGCAAGATTTTTACAGAAACTGTCGTATTAACGGTATATAATTCGCATAAAATTACCGGACGGGTTAAAACTATCGACGCCACTATCGATCCCAAAAATCTTTCCTAAAGTAATCGACTTCGGTTATTAATTTTCGGATACGATTTAATTCGCGAAAATAACGGGAATTAATCTTTGTAAAAATATATGGCGGAAAATATAACGATTATAAACGGAATATTGGCGAAACTGGAAAAGGAACTGGAAAGAAAAGGCGGTAACCGGCTTAACAACTTCGAAGTTCAGATTTTGGAACGATATATGCTAGAGGATCACGAGCAATAATTTGCCCGGCTGCTCTGGATTGCGAAAACCGTCCAGAATTTCGACAAAAATCGACGCGGATAAAAGCGGAATAAGGTAATCTGAAGTCGCCTTAAAGTAAAATGCCTAAGCGGTTAAGATTATACCAATTTTCCAATATCGGAAGAACTTACCTGCGAAAGGGATGGGTTTAATAAAGCCTAGGAATTAAGGTAGTAATCTATCATTTTATCCAATTTTGTCTATACAGTTACGTCTTCTTTAAGGAAAGTTTTCAGCTTTATAAGGGTATTCTTTATGTCTTTATAGTAGCTATAATTCGTTAATTACTTTTAAGATAATGTAATTATCTTTTTACGTTCCGCAGTTTATAAATGCGGTATATTTTTTGTTTTTAATTCGTATTTCGACCGTAATAGGTTTTTTTCGTGTTATTTTTATTATGTTTAAAGCTTTTTTTAGGTGTTGCTGTTTACCTTTACCCTTCTTGCCAACCTAAGGCTTTATTACAGGTAGCTTGGGTTTTTTGGGCTATTTTCGAGTTGTTAAATCTTTTTTCCAAACTTTTTTTTTTTCGTTTTAGATCCATTTTAACTGCTTTTTTTTTTACAGTCGTAATATCGCTGTTAAGTATTTTACTTGGTTTTGGAACGCTTTTTTGGTAATGTATTTTGGTTTCGGGGTTTTTTAACTTTTATTCGAAAAAAGCGGATTTTTTTTTATATAGCCGACCGTTCCTTTGGGTTTTTCGTAAAGGCTAACTGGACTTTTAAGTCGGTAATCATTTTTTGATAATGTTTCTTTATTATCTTTTGGATTAATTCTTTTTGTATTTGGTAATTATACTACGCGTAATAGTACTGGGGTTCTTTTACTGGATAATGCTTTCTTTTTAGCTAGCTTTTTACGGTTGCCAGTTCGTCGATTTCCTTTATCGTTGCTATTTTACGGATATGGAGGTACCATTTTTAATCTTTCGGATCGCTTCCAGTTCGATTGTAGAAATCGAACTTTTGTCGTTACATACGCGTAATTTTCCGTGCGATATATTCCTTTTCGTCTTTATGTTCCTTGTAATATAGACGTTTGCAATTAACTGCTAGAATTTTTCCGTATCGATTAGCTTTTTTTAGGCATAGTTTTTCTGTCCATGTTTGGTATTTTCGTAGCCAGGTATGGATTTTATCCTGGTTTATGGTTATTGTTGTTTTTTCTGCGTACGGGTTTTTGGTTCGTTTTTAATTAGTTTTTTCTATTTTTTATATTCCTTTATCCATTATGCAATAGCGAATTCGGTATTTTTAGCTTTTTAGGTCGCTACTTGGGACAATCTTTTCGCCTTCCGTATCTTTTGTCGTACCTTAGATGATAATAGTTCGCTGCTTTTTTTAGGTCGAATTATATTAATTGTTTTCTTGTCGCCGGGTTCCTTTTTATGTTGATTTTTGAGGACCGAAATGTAATAAACCCTTTTCGGGCTTTTGTATTTTCGTGCGATATATCTAGATTTGCCGTAATTATAGCAGGTAAATAATTTCTTATTTTTTGGTTGGATAACTCCTAATTTTGTAAGTCCCGATTAAGTTTCGTAAGAAGTATTAATTTGTTTCGGTACTAAGGTGTTAGCAAGATGACGTAATTTATTGTCGTTACGTTTTTTAGAATATCGAATTTTTTAAGCGTATTGTCGATCGTCAATTTTAATTACTATCGCAATATAATTTACCAAATATTAAGGTCGGTTTTCCTTAAACAGTTCCTTTTAAATTTTCTTTTTAAGGTTATCGAAAAACCTAATTATTAATACCTCCTAATCCTAATCCAGTTTCGAGGCCAATTGGACTAAGATATTGCTATAACTAAATGTTAACCCTTTTTGATATAGGTCTTTAATTTACATCTTTACCTTCATCTTTTCGTTTACCATTTCGAACGCCTTTCTAAACGTTCTTTCGAACTCCGTATAGTCGCCGTAGATTCGTTAAACAGCTTTTATTTATTTTTCCGGTAGCGTAAAGGTATATTTTCGCAAAACGGGTTTAAACTATTTAACTGCATTACCGGTAAATCGTCCTGCTGCGAATTAACTCGGACTATATCCGGTACCAAAATAATAGGAAAATACCGAAAATACGTTCGGTATTAAGTTAAAAATAGCCGTAGCTGGGTAAAAGTTCTATCGAAAAAGTTGGGTTTGGATAATTTAATAATTTATCCGGGTTCCTTTCCGGCGGCCGTATTATCTAATCGTTCTTTAAGTTAAATATTTTCCTGGTAAAGCTGTCGTATTTATTCGAACATCTCGTTTATTTGTTTAACGACCTTTTTTTTACTAAGAAGTTATACAGTTTTTTCTTTCGCAGGTCCTTTTCCTTTATCGGGATTAACAGTTTGGGACGTTTTAAGCACGCCGTATTGAAATGGTGCAGGGTGCCGGGCTAGGGGGCATGGCTTGGCTGATCAGTTAGTCAGCTCCACATGTGTATTTCTGGGAGCTCTTCTACCGGGCGTAACCCCGAGACCTGCTTATCCATCGTCCATCGTTCATATACATACGCATTTATGTTTTCTAGAGTTTAGTTTAACCCGGACCTAAATACAATGTTTTCGTTTTGCTTTTATTACCGCTGCACTCGGTTATTTTATCGTAACCCGTTTTTTTAAAATGCTTTAATCGGAATTAAGTCTCTTTATCTCAATTTAAGTGGCTGCTAAGGAAAGGATACTAGCTTTTATTAACTGCCGACGGACCTTAATCTCCGATTAACAAGTCGGAAAAACTGGAAAGGACGAAGTTTTAATTAAATGCATCTAGATTCGAATACGACTGCGACAATAGTTACGGATACGATAACTTAAGCGGCATGCAATTAATAACCGCGATTATAACAAGGACGCAACTTTTTATACGATTAATAAAAGAAAAGCTGTTAAATTAAAGCTTTATTACGAAAATAGCTTTATTCGGACGACGGTAAAGAAGTACGAACGGGTATAAGTAATTGGCCTTAAAGCATAAATTAATTACCCAAATTTTAAACCGATTACGTAATATAAGATATTATACGTATTAACAGGAAGATTAAGTAATAAGATAAAATATAAAATTTAATTAATAAAGGTTAAAAAAGTTAAAATTGCGTCGTTAGCGACGTGGCTATTAAAATTTGGATTAATTAAAATAAATGCAGCGACGATAAGATTAACGATATAAATAGGATAGCGAATACGAGCAGAAAAAGGAATAAAGTTATAGAATTATTTATTTTGTATCCGAAAAAAAGTATCGAAAAAGGAATAACGTTTTTTAATATAATGCAAAAATAAAGAAAAAAACGTTATAAGATATATTTTAGACTTTTTAAGCGTTAATCGGATAATATTCAATTTGGTTATTGTTAAACGGTATTATTTGGATTTACTTTTTTTGTTAAGTTTAAATATTATAACGTTTAAGTTGGTAGTAAAGGTATTAATTAGCAAATTAAAAAAGATGCGATTAAATAACCAGCGATATAGCGTTAATTAAGATGAAATTATTCGGACGAATGGTAAAAGAAAAAAGTTACTTACTTTTTAAGGCCGAAAAAAAAAGAAAGTGTACCTAAGATAATTATTATGAACAGTTATTTACCTTATACTTAAATATATTCCGTTTAAAACAATATTTTAAAATTAATGTAATTTTAAAACTAGTAGCATTAATTAGTTTTAAATAAGCTTTAACAGGTTTTCTAAAAGCTTATTAAAGCTTTTTAAAATTGTTACTTAGGTTTATTTATAATACGGATTACTATTAATATCGAATTTTTTTAGCTTTACGAAAAATCAAAATTTTGCTTTAAATACGACCGCTTAATACCGATTAACAGAGAACTTTTACGATAGTAAGCCTAGCGAGCTTAAACCTTAAAGTATTAGCAATTCGATTAGATTTTTAAAGTTAGCTAAAGATACGATTATTTAAGTAAACTTAGGAATTGTTGTTAATTTACCGTAAGGACGAGAAATTATATTAGCCCGGAACTTAAAGTTATTTATAGGATTGGACATACTTATACCGGACGTTATATTTTTTGGATTTATTAATTAATTTAATTACGATTTTCTTATTAACATTATAAATAAGCTTTCGTTTTTTTATAATTTTTCCGGATTTATCGGTTTTTCCGGATTTTCGCTTTTTAAAAATTAAAGTTACCGATTAATTTAAAGGAGTTAATAAAATGTTTACGAAGTACAAGTTTAAAAAGTTTAAGATAATCGCCGAGCTACTTTATTGGATTAATAGCCCTTTTATAAAAAACCAGGTTAAAGTTGTACTTAATGATATAACTTAATAAAACGAAGCATTTAAACGTATTTTGAAAACTTTTAAGCTATAGGATTTAAAGCAGATTCGGACCGTTAAAGATCGATTAAAGATTTTGACGAAGTAAATTTAACGCGGTATTTTTAATTATGTTTATAAGTATTATTTAAAGCATATTATTAAGGTAAGAAATATTTTAAAAGAAGTTAAGCAAAAAGGTAAGATAGTTATTAAGGACGAATATATTAAGAGCTTACTGGAAAGGTTATTTATTAGTTATTTCGAAAAGATTTTTAATAATTCGTTTATAAAGCTGGAGGACCTGTATATAACCAGTTACGATAATGCTTCGATATTAATTAAAGATTGGGCTTTAAATAAGGTAAGATTTTTTAAACATAAAGGACGTAAATAATAGTAAGAAAATATTTGCTTCGATATTGATTTAAAAAAAAAAAGGAACGGTTTAACCCGATTTAACAGCTTAAGTAATAACGGCCAGGAAATCTTTAATTGCGACCAAAACTATTTAACCGTATTAATTAAATATTAAAGATTACGAATACGTTGCAGAATTTAAAAATTGTATAGAACCGATAAATTTAAAACTTAAAAGCTTTTAAAGAAAAAATATATAACCGAAAGGTAGCCCGGATATTATAGTATTATGTTCCGTTAAGATAGGAGATATTTTAAGTATATAATTATGGTATTAATTTATCGATTAATATAATTAGTTTCTAGCCGGATAATTATATTCGATTAAGCCCTTACCGTAAACGAGGAAAATACCGAAGCCGAAGAGGTTATTATAAAAGTTATTAAAATTAAGATAAACGCTTTAGTAACTTTAATTAAGGTACTTATTAGTTTTGCTTAAAGCTAGGATATATTAGATAAAAGTACCGTTTGTTTTTTAATATGGAAATTATAAAATTGGTTTTACTCGCCGACGATAAATATATTATTTTCCTTAGATCCTCGGAAAATAAAGTAACATTAGGTATAATTTAATTCCTTTAAGTCCTTAAAAACTAGGCGATCGAGCAGTAAATTTTAATTTAGAAAAAGATTTTAAAATGGATTTATGGTTCGCCAGCTTTTCTTACCCGATTTAAGGAAAAAATGCGGTATTTTAATCGGCGAGATCACATTTTTCGAAGCGCAAACAGTTAATTAACTAGCTTTAACCCGGATATTAATAATTTAGTTAAACTTTAAAAGCATATTATAATCCTAAAGCCGAACCGATAAAAGCCCGATATTAATTAAAATAGGGTAACCGAAATTAATATAATTTATTTCGTTAATTATAACGGAAAGCTATTTTATAAAGAAGTACCGTTACGTAAATAGCTATGGAGTAACCCCGTCGAAAGTAAAGGTACCCGGCATTTAGAGGAAATCAAAGCCCTGGAGATCGACGACTTTGATCAGCCAGCGGTATTTATTAGCGTTATAATAGCTAAGCATTTTAGGAATAAGGAAAACGAATTTAAAGACGTAAGAAGGAATAAGACCGAATATAAGATTAATGACGACGAATTAATATATAAAGGACTTACGTTTTATAATATAAAAGTCGGCGCTTAAATAAATAATACCTTTTAAATAGATATTAATACCTTTTAAGTAAACGATGTTATTTAAACGGATAATATCTTTACTTATAAAGGCTTAATCGATAAGCATATAGTTAAATTTTAAGAAAAAAAGATCCGGAAAAACTTTAAAAGGAAGTTTAAGATTATTTGGTTCGAATTAATCGAAATTTGCCTAAATTTCGGCAAGGTTTTCAAAAATATTATAATTGCCAAGACTTTGGAAGTACTTAGTTGCAAAAACAAAAAGATAATTAAGATAACCGAGGTTAAAGTACGAAAATGAAAAGTTTTAAAAATAAGAAAACTTGTTAAGATCCTTATTATGGATATCGGTTATAAAGTAAAAAGCCGAAAAGAAGTTAAAGTTTTGTCGATCTAATAATATAATTCAATTAAATATATTACCTTTTTGTTTAAATTAGTAATTAAAGTAGGTTACGGAAATGGCAAAAACTTAATTAGTAAAGTTATCGATATTGGAACTAAATCGAGCGTTATAATTGCGTTATACGTTAAGCGACATAGACTGGCTATGCGACAAACCTATATATCGTTTTTGGGCTTTAATTTTCAAAAAAAGATTCCATTTAAAGGTATAATCGAAGTTTCCGTTTAGCTAATTGGCCGATTAATTACTATTCCTTTATTTGTCGTTAAGAACTATTAATCCTAGAATTTAACTTTATAGCTAAATCGAAAATAACGTTTAATATGGACCCGGACGTAATAAAAGCAATCCTAAAGTTTGGTCTGTCGAAAATTATTATCTTTTTAGTTTTTATAAAACGTATTACGCGTAATATTTGTACGAACGAAAAGTTAAAAAAAAAAGCAGCCGGTAAATTAATAAGCCGTTTTAGTAACGAAAGCAGGTTTACGAACGAAAAGATAAACGAATAAGTTATAGGCTTTTATATTTTTTTAATTAGTAATATTTACGATAATTAGGATGCGAAAATTATTTAAAAAGTTATTAATAATAAGCTGGAACCCGGAAATAAGATCTTAGGCCAGTTTAACGACGAAAAACTGGCGCATGTTTTATATGGAATACTGTAAGACGAAATGTAATAAAAAATCAACAATAATCGGACCGTTTAAATTAATACGATATATAAACCCAAATAGAAAAAAGTAATCCCTGTCGACGATGTACCCTTTAATAGATTAATACTTTTTGGAAATTCGAATTAAAAGGTTAAGAAATTCGAAAAAGTTTAGTAAGTTATTAATTAGGATAGGAAAAAGCCCGATAAATTTGGCATATTTTTAGCTGCTTTGTTTCTTAAATTTACCAGCATGTTCCGAGGAATCCGATTTATTGAGGAACGCGCCGACGAAGTTCTTAATTAATTAGGAAATATGTTTACCCCCGAAAAAAAAGCCTTTTTTAAGGAAATACTTTTTCGCAAAAAAGTTGCTTTAACTTAAAATTGGAAAAAGTATGGCAGAATTAAATTAAATGTTGTATTTAATTATAAGATTCGAACGATTTTTTATAAGGTATGGCAAGTTAAAGGTATAATAGTGCCGGCGAGCATCAAAAATAAGCTGATCGAAATATTACGAATGCGTATTTAACGAGGTATTCTTAAATAATTTTATGTTATATATAGAAATTTTTAATTTTTAATCGTAAAAAAGGATAGTAAATTTCGATTAATTAATTTTGCGATTAAATTAAATGTTGTTATTTTGCGAGACGCTTTTATGCCGGATAACTGTAACGAATTTTTTGCGGATTTTGTTATATATTTATTAGTTATTTTAGCGGATTCTTTTTTAGGTTACGATTAAGTTACCTTAGTTTTAGTTAATAAAGATTTTATTATTTTCGCGATATCGTTAGGATTTTTAAGGTATATTATTATGCTTTAAGGGTTTACCAATTTTATAGTTTATTTTTGCCGTATAGTTTGGAGGATTTTAAACGATTTAATGCCCGATATCGCCCGGCTATTCGTCGATAACGTTGGGATTAAAGGCTTAAAGATAAGATATAACGATAAAGAAATTTTTCTATAAATTCGGCGATTCGTTTATAAGTATATTATTAATATAAATAAGATCTTTTTTAACTGTAAGCTTATTAGTACGACGATTAATATAAAAAAGTTTTAATAATATTAAGAAATAACCGTTATAATCGATTTATCTGCGGAACGAATAGGCGGCGATTAGATATAATTAAGGTAGAAAATATCTTAAAAATTTAGTTATATAAAAACGTTTCGGAAGTTAAAGTTTTCCTAGGTATTATCGTTTATTATCGAATATTTATTACATATTTTACCATTAAAATAAAGCCTTTTACTTATTTGCTTTAAAGAAATTAACCTTTTATTTGGGATTTCGATTAAGGTTATGTAATAGAAAATATTAAAAAAACGATTATTATTATTCCGATTTTGATTATTTTAAATTATAACTTTAATGTCGGAAAAATTATTATAAGGATAAACGCAAATAAAGAAGGTTTTAAAAGTACTTTCGGTTAATTAATTAATGGAATAAAATATTTTGCGCGTTTTGAAAGTAATATTCGGAAAGGTATTAAGTTAAATTACGACGTTAGCAAATTAAAATATCGAATTGTTTTTAAGATTTTAAAGAAATTCCGGAATTATATTTATAAAGTTCGATTTGTACTGAAAATTAACGTTAAAATGCTGATAGCCTAAATTAATAAATTTTTTAAGCTTTTTACTTTATATTATGATTATTCGTTAGGTTATTTAAATAAAAATGTTCGATTTCGAAATTAAACATATTCCCGATAAAAAGAATACAGTAACGGATAATTTGTTTCAAAAATTATTTGAAGCTTTTAATGCTTTAAATAATTAATAAAAGGAAAAAGTCGATAATTTTATTAATATTTAGCTTAATATTATTCGGTTTAATCTTATTTTAATTGGTATAATTTTTGTATTTATTGATACGGATCGGCGACAAGGACCTATTATTGGGAATTGGTTTAAGAAGTTGTAAAAGTACGATAAATTTTTAACGATATTGGATTTTTTTAATCGGTTCGATAATACTTTAAAAAGGAAACGAAATGTTTTTAAATTTAAAGCGTTAAATTATTTTGTTTAAGACGGTATTTTTTGGCGTAAAGTAAATAAAAGGTACGGCAGCCGGCGAATAGTTAATACCGAATAAAAGCGATTCGCGGTAATTACGCAATATTTTAAGGATTATGGTTATAAAGGGCGAAATTCGACCTATCGTCGTATAGCAGCTTTGTATTATTAGCGTAATATATTTAGCTATGTTCGGGAAATAATGCTTACGTATATTAAATGCCAAAAAGCAGCCGATCGACGTTTCGAAAAAGGTTATAGATTTTCGCAGCCGATTAATATAATTATCGTTTAAGTAATCGATATTTAGTTTATGCTTAATAACGATGGTTGCAAAGTTACGGTCGAAATTAAGTACGAATTGTTTAATTATTTGGAAGTTAAAGTTTTATAATTAGTTACGTTAATAACAATTAAAAAGTTTTTGGATAAGTACGTTTTTTATCGATATAATATCCCGATTAAGATTAAAATTAACGGAAATTTAAAAAATAAAGGTAAGGTTATTAAAATTTGTAAAGCATTAAGAATTAAGAAAAAGGTTGGTACCGCGTATATAGCTTAGCGATAAGGCTTAATCGAAAAAGAATACGTTCCGATCGTTAAAGTCTTAATAAAAGTAACGAATGGGATTGGCAAAAGATAGGTTAAGTTTTTACCTAAGATGGTTTTCGCCGACAATACCATTATAAAAAGTTATGGCCTTAGCTCTTATAATTATTATATGGATAAAAAGCGCTTTTACCGATCGGAATAATCCTGCTGATATAGAAAATTATAACTTAAAAGCTAAATATTCCGAGAAAAGATTTGATTACGTAAAGAATTCGGCTTTTAAAAAGGAAAGTTAAAAACGTAGCTAAGGTTACTAAAATGATCGTTAAGTAATGTCGTAAAATAATTAAATGGGCAAATAAAAGTGATAAAAATAAGATTAAAAGTAAACTTTTGGAAATGAACAATTTAGTATTATTATATAATATATTACGATATATAAATATATTTAAAGATATAAAGCTAAAATACTGTTAAATTAGTTCGTATTTAATTAATAATATTATTAATTTAAGTATTTACTATTTAAAAGAAATTAATAAAACGAAGTTATAAAGTATTTTCCTTATTAATAAATTAAAGTAATTTGTAAAAAGTAAAAAAGGATATTAAAAATTAATTACCTTATAAAAAAACAACTAAACGAAATTATTTGCTAATTAAAGCAACGATACGATGTCGGATATTTTGGACGTTACGAATATTAAGCTATTTAAAAATTAACAAATTAAAATTTTAAAACTTATAATAATAAATATTAAGGTATAAATATTAAATGGCCGACTTAAAGGTTATGCGATTATGGACGATAGCGATAAGATAAAAACGATACGATTAAAAGAACGGAAAAAATTAACGCGATTAATTGCGAGAAATTAAAATATAATAGTTTCCTTAAATTTCTTTAAGTTTCTTTAAGCTTTTATAAATTCCTTTAAATTCCTTTACCGTTTTGCTTACCGATATTTTATACGATAATTATTATGCTTTACTTATAATTAATACGTTCTGCTATATTCGCCCGAAACCGGGGATTAATAATATGTTTTTTTACCTTATTCCGAAATTAATTTTTATCGTATATTTTAATAATAGGATAAATATTTATATAAATATCCTTTTTAATTCGTAGCGATCGGAAAAAGCTAACCTTAAATACCTTAAACCGTTCGTCCCGGAAGGTATAATTATGCCTTTCGATAAATCCGATATAATTACTATAAGTTCCGTTAAAAAAGTTAAAAATTAATTAATATTTAAAAAATAAATATATTCCGTATTAATTAAGATATTTCGATATTACGTGCCGTTTTTCGCAAAGTTTATAAAATACTAAATTAAATATACCGAATATTTAAATAAATAAATTAATAACGTATTTAAAATTTTTAATAAAGGCAGCTATAAAATAATTTAAAGGATTAGTTCGATAAATCTCGACGTATACTAAATAAGTTACTAAGTTTTTTATTAACTGGAAATACCTGATTATATTAAATTAGGTATTTGCGGCCGTTTAAAAGTTTTTATTTTCGATTTGTTATTATAAGTACCGACCAGTAATTAGATTACCGATAACGTTGATAAATATAACCTCGAATATTTGTATTAATTAGCGGATTTTATTAACGATATTACGGAAAAGTTTAAGTACTTATTTCGATATGTTTAAAAGTAACGTAATATATAATATTATTTTTATTTCAAAATTTGGCCACGTTTTGATTATTATCGAGATAAATACGGCGAAGACGTAACGTTTCGATGTTAATGTATGGCCTAGGAACCCGATTAATGACCCGAAGATTTGTCCGACGTATTGGGATTATCGAAGCCGTTAATAAAAACCTGGCGAATAAACTACTATTAGGTATCGGCAGATTAATAAGAACAGGTATAAGCGTTACTGATCGCCGACTACCAACTATCTGTTCGACGACACCAAAAATTGGGCTGGCTTTTGGAAAAGTTTTAGCTACTTTTGTTAATAGCAGTACATGTTATATCGGCCAAGGTTTTAAAAATAACGGATTATTTATAACTGGTATTTTTGGTAATAAAATATCCTGATTAAAACTTATGCTGTAAAATTTATATTAAAAGGTAAAAGTAAAGTCGAAAATAAGTATTTGACGATATATTAAGTTCTATAATTTGCGAACGTTATTAAGGTTATATAAAGATTTTAAATCCCGAATACTGCCCAAAAGCTTATCAATACAACGGGTTAATAGCTTGGAAAATATGGACGAATTTGATACCGCCAAGATTCTACGACGATAATTAAAAATTTGGTTTAGTTTCTTAATATTCGCCTCGACCTTAAGATCGACAGGTTTCTTGGTACCAGAATCTAAAAGCTTATTACTTGGACCAGACTTTTTCTTAATGGACGATTTTTTTAATAATAGGGACAAAATTATCTAGGCTTGCATTTCCGCAAAAACCCTAAAAACTGCGTAAATTTAATAGCTGGCGAAAACATATAATAATATTAATCAATGTAACGAAAATAATTGTAAATATATTTAGGTATATGTTAGGTCTAAAGGAAGACGTTAAAGTAGTATTGCAACAAAGATGCAAAAGAAATTTAAGTACGAAAACGAATATATATACCTGATCAAAGAAAGCGACGATAAGGGCACCTTCCTATATAACTTCGGATAAAATTTTCTGGGATTTTTTCAACGTACACGTTTTATTTACAAAAATTCGGTACATTAACCCTAAATGCACTTAATTAATTAAACGCATAAGTTATTGGCAGATTTTGGCGAATTCCTGCATTCATACAACAACTACACCTTAACACCTGCAAAGCACCTACACCTATACCAATACACTTATACACACATATTATATATTATCTCCAGCTACCATTATTATCCCTAAATCACCTAATACCACACCTAAGCATACTAATTAATATATTCCCAGTTATTATGTCGTAATTTAAAAAACGTACTATACAAAATAAGGGCAAAAGCTTCAAAAAGTTAAACGTTTCGAATTTTGGAAAGCTTGCACAATCGGCCAATATACCCGTATAGGAAAATAAAAACATAATATAATTCTTCAGAAAAATATACAATAATAATTTTATCCCCTACCTTTTAAAAAAAGTTGCGCCTTAAATTCGTTTTAATCGGCTTATTCCCATATATCTAAGGAATATTAATAGTTAACGTCCATAAAAAAACATTAACCCATTACTATACTGGTTAACAGAACCGTAATGTAACGAAATAGCTAGATTTTTGTAACAAACCTTATAATCGTTTAAGATAAAACTTACTTACGTTCCGAAAATATTACTGCTTTCATTTAAATTATCGCTTAGGACGTACCTTTAAGAATTATCGCCGTTATCCCAAAAACTGAACAAATAATCTTACATAGCAGGTTTAAACCATTTCTTAGTAAAACCTAAAAGGCAATCAGTAATAATAACCCGAAATATATATAGTTTATCGCCTAAACCAAAATTCCGACTGCTAAAGGTTTAATGGAACATTAAATTAATATGTTATACGACCGATCAAAACGCCTATTACTAATATTCGATACCTATGCTACCGAAAATCGTACCCAATTACTACTTCAGCTATACCGAAAAGCGTAAAAAAAATCAAAACTTAATAATCCGCTTACCCGTATGGTAATCGTTAAATACTTACCTAAACCAGATACTATGCTTACGGACTATGGATTGCTTATATCTTTTACATTATCTACCGTAACCCTGCAAAATAAGGAAATAAAATTATAACCGAAACGACTAAATTTGGCGAATATCGAATAAAAAACAACATTACCGACATAATCAAAAAATTCCTAAGCCTGAAACCAAAAACGGAAAACGCTAAAAAAAAACGTAAAAAATTAACCTGGAAACCCCCCGTTTTTATTAACTAAGGAAAATAACGATAAGCTAGATTTTAATCAATTTGCCCGATTACTTTATGGTAAACGACGCCGACCAAAGCAACGTCCTGATCAATTTTAGCAATTATCCGCATAACCATTTCCGATATTAATGCCCCTACCCCTATCAATTCAGACTGGCCCATCGGCATCTAAAGCTATACGACCTAATCTGATATTTACTAAATTATTATTCGAAATAAAGTACAAACCTCGACCAAAGGTTAGTAATTAGCGCGTAATGGCAATGGTACAAGGTTAATATATTATACCGTACAAATAAATAGGAAATATATTCGAGGATATCGGGCAAAAACCAAAACCACACTTCCTATAAAAATGGCCAAGTTGGGCTAAGTACATGTTTCTGATTAATACGGAAAAACTAAAGGATAAGGTGTAAAAGAAGCAGGAAAGGGCCAAATAATAAAAGGATCTGGCCAAACGTCGAGAACGAAATCCTAAATTAAGGATGATAAAGGACAAACCGCGTAAGCGTTAATCAAATTAATTAATAAGTTTCATATATGGTTTTTGGCGTTAAAAGTTAGTTACGTTATGTTTTTATTTATTTCTTAAGATAGATTAAGGATAATCTTATTTCGAAAAAGGAAAATTAAAATGGTGCAGGATACCGGGCTAGGGGGCATAGCTTGGCTAATCAATTAGTCAGTTCCACATATATATTTCTAGGAGCTCTTCTACCGGGCGCAACCCCGAAACCTGCTTATCCATCGTCCATCGTTCATACACACACGCATTCATATTTTCTAAAGTCTGGTTCAACCCGGACCTAAATACAGTGTTTTCGTTTTGCCTTCATTACCGCTGCACTCGGCTATTCTATCGTAACCCGCTCTCTTAAAATGCTCTGATCGGAACTGAGTCTCCCCATCCCAATTCGGTATATTTGCTTATCATCGGTATCCCCCTCGGAAACGGCAAAGGGTTGCTACTTAAGTTCGGATCGTTAAGATATATTATCAATAATATTATTCAAAAGTTTGACGGTACTACTAAACAAAAATTTGCAACGTATAACGGCTATAAGCTTAACTAACTATTAAACTTAGTCGTACGGTTTATGTTAGCAGTAATATCGTAGGAATTTGAATAAAGAAATACTAATTACGTTTAGTAATAGCAGATATAAATCTAAGTAACCAAGTTATAATTACAAGTTAGTATTATTTAAATTATGGAAATAACGACCGTAAATATCCTTGTTAATTTTCTACTGCTTAATACTATTCAGTTAATTCTCCGCTAAGCAGTTACGACAGTACTTAACTGTAATCACCAGTGCTTAATTACGCTTATCCGTGTTCAGTGCGTACCCTATTGAATACTTCCGGTCACGTGATCCAATTTCGGGGTTGTGTCACTGGTTGGTCCGACCGTCCTTTAGAGGTCGTTTTAACTAGGCCGTAACACCTATCTAAAGAAACGAATTCGCCAGATAACGCGGACAGCTAATACTTTTTCCGAAGAAACTTTACAAGTCGAAGAAATCGATTATACGAGCTATCCGATAAATACCTTTAAGATAACGACCTAAAGCAAACAAGTCTATAATCAGAATTTTACGACTTACATTTACTTAAACCGAAAATATAAAACTTTCCCAAAGAATTTTAACGAACTTATAAAATGGGTTTTAGATAACGTTTTTCTATGGATTAAGTAAACTTATTTAAATCCAAATAACGACCTTAGGAGCTGGTACGCCAAATTGCAATAATTCGAAAAGGTTTATAATAGCCGATTGCTTATAAACATTAAATGCGAATACGAAAAACGATTAATGTAAGCTCTGAAAGCCGTTAAGAGATTTGATAAATAGATAATAAGGTGGTAGGAGATTATGGGTTAAGGCTAACGTTACGGGGTTCCCAAAATAACTATGCCAGTTATCTGAACGAATGAACTATATATAGCAGTAGCGCCGATTATGCCTAATTGGTCGAATTTATTTATGCTTTTTAAGCGGGATAATATCGAAAACGAAACGATTAATTACTTAAAAGTTAAAGTTAATTTTTTAAAATATTAGACCACGACGAATTTATAATAATTAATAAAAACGTTAAAGCAGCGTTTTCGACATTTTATAAAATGTCAGTAAATCTTTTTAATTAGGACAATTCTAATTAACGTGCTATATAAGTACGCGCAATACACAAGTACGCGCAATATATTTTGGCATTCCGCAGCAACAAATTCAAATAACTTAATAACAACATATCGCATTAATTCAAATTAATCGGATTCTTTTTCGCTAGACGTATTTACAACTTTTTCATAAGTACGCGCATTATGTTCGGGCTTGCTACAGACGCTACACTTGCGTTCCTTAGTTTTAACCCTTTTATGACGACCCCTTTTAGTTGCTATTGGCTGCATTTTTTTACCACCCCCTTCTTTTTGGGCTAAGAAAGCTTGATTTTCTTTTATATAATAAATGTTCCTTTTTCTTGAAAACGTTTGTTTCTAGTCCTTCGACGTTTGCTTAAGATATGGTTCGTTTCGCATAATTAAACGTTTTTTTTTTCCAGAAAAACGCGGCTTTATATAATAACAACATATAACCTTTTGTTACAAGATTAGCCGACTTAAGTATTTTTGTTAGCAAGCTACCCTGATTATTTTTGATCTTTTTTTGTAAATATCGTCCTTATCTTATTGCTTTACGAATATTTTTAAGGGTTTTTGCAGAAGGTAAAATAAAACCGGCGGAGGTTAGCAAGGAGACAGTCGGCGTAGGCACAATTAAAGGAACCTTTAATTTGGAAAAAACGTTATTAGGATCGAAGGGAACAAGACCAGCTTTCGGGAATCCAGATTTAATGTTATCGGACGTCATGGCAGCTTAGAACGCGTCGTAAAAGCCGGCGAGAAAATCTTCCTTAGCAATATAGGCATAATGGCGTCGTATTAGGTTTTCGATATACCGCGAATAAATGCGTTTTAAAACAGAAAAATAAGATACGTTAAAAAGTTAAAGTCGATACGAAAAATGCGCAGGTGTATAAAACGTAATAATATTATTATTAGCGCAGTATATTTCGAATTTTATCGAATAATAACTTTCGTAACCGTCGAAAATAAGGAAATGTTTAAAGCTTTTCGTACGCGTCCGAATATGCTTATTAAAATGCTGGATTTATTCGAAATTTAATTTATTTATTATTTAATTATTATTATTTAATGTAATTTTTTAATCGGTTACTGGTAATAAGTTATTACGGTATTAAAATTTAAAATAAATCTTTCCGTTTTAATAATAAATAACGGTATAACTTAATTTTAGAAATTAATAATTTAAATAAATATATTTTTTTTATTTTTATTTTTTTTTACGTTTGTTTAAATATTTTACGTTTTTCGGTATTAATAATTATTATAGCCGTTAAGATAAAAAACGTATCAAAAATTCAATCTCGTCGAAGTTGTAAATATTCTTTTTTGCAATACCGTATTTTGCGATTGTAACCCGAACAAGCTCGAACTATTTGCGAAATGTTTCTGGATTTTCGGATAGGATCCGTTAATAATTAGTTTTCCGATTTAAACGCGTTTTGAAATTTTTTTTTTTTTCCGTTTAACAGAGTTCGACGCCCAATTAATTTTAACGCGTTTTATAATACGTTAGATTAACAATATATTGGCTATATCTTTAACGTACTAAAGCCGGATAGAAAACGTTCGCATATGTAAATCGAGGATTCGGTCGATAATCGATTTTTTTTCGGTCGGCGTTAATCTTTGCAAAGAAGGGGCAAAATCGGCTTGGGCGCGTTTACTGGTAGAACGGTAAGCTAAGGTAGAAGATGAGATTTTATAGATAGAACTAAGCCTTTTGTAATTAAGTTTCAGATTTCGTTTTTTAGCTTAAATAGTTAGGTTTATTTTCGCTTTTTTGTAAGGCGTTCCATATTGTAGTTGTTGAGAAATGGACAGTTAAAGATATGTAGTTAGAATAGGTAAAAAAGTGTTGCGCGTACTTGTGTAGGACGTTATAAAGAAACTAAAGATATTAATAATTAATTATGTAATAAAACCTTTAGAAAAAGCTCGAAACGAGGTAATTATAAAGGTTCCTAAGCGAGCCGAAACAGTAACAGTAATAAGCGAAAATGTTAAAAGTTAAACAGATGAGAGATTTAGTACAAAGCGTGCCTAAATCTTGCGTATACGTTACCTTAATGCTATTACGCGTTTCCTAACAAAATTCCAGCAAAGTTTAAACTTAATAGGGCAGTTTTAGTATTGTTTCAGGGCCGAATTGCTCTTGATAAATTTTCAAAGAAAGAAATTAATCGTTTGTCACAAACTATGGAAAAGTTAATTACCTAAGAAATAGATTAACTTTTAAATAAAGTAAAACGAATATTAGCGTATTTCTTAGTTTTTGATTAACGTAATGCAATAAACGTCGCGTTTTACCTTCTAAGAAATTCGGCTATTCTAGATTTAAGGTTTACAATATATATATTTCACCTAATTAGCAGGTTCTGAATTATAGAATAATGATTAAGGCGACGAAATGTATATAAAAAACAGCTTCCTCCCGATTAAAGGATACGAAAAAGTAAATATACTGCTTTAAAGCTTTAAGAGCCTAAAAGCGTTACGTTTATACGACGTAACCTATTGCGAGAATTTCGCGTATAACTTAGTATCTTTCGGATAGTTCCGAAAAAAGGGATGCTGGTAGGATAGTCGGAGAATTAACAACTTTATTCAAAATAAGAATAATTAGGTAGTTGCTACGTTAATAGATAAATTTAATTAGTCCGTTATCAAAAATATTAGCGTAATAGCTATTTATACAACTTTCGTATTTTACAGACGAACTGTTAATTTATATATAGCGAGACCGCTGCGAATCGATAACGGTACGATATGGTACCTAAGATTAAGATATTTAGGACCCGAAGTAATCGCCTAGTTGCAGTTTTATATAAAGGGAGTCCGCTTGAAAGGTTTTATAATAATCGAATGCCAATTATGTGGCAAGGTGAAGGCCAAAAGGCAAATACGCCGCGAGCCGAGGGAAAAAGCTTTCCGATTAGGATAGCGAATCGTTATCGACTTTAAAGATTTCGAAGAAAACCTTAAAGAATATAAATACGTTATGTTTGCGACTAATAGATATTTACGCTTTATCTGGGATATTTATTTTAAGAACCAAAAGCAAGATATATTAATTACAGCATTCCGATACTTTTTAAAGGTTTTAAAAACTAAGATAAAGTTTTTTCATAGATATTCGAATACAGTAACGAGATTTTGAAAAATTACCAGTTCCGAAATATGTTTCAGTTACCTCCTTTTAGTATTAAACTTAAGCTTTTAGCATTGTATACCTAGGCCCAGAACGGGGGTGTAAAGCGTTTAAAAAATATAATTAAAGAGAAAGCCATTGCGATGCGAAATGGCGTTAAGTTATATTCGTTTTTAATCGTATACATTTTTAAAGCGGCAGTATATTTTATATAATAGTACATTTAAATACGCATTTTTTGGCAAAGCTTATACGAAGTTTACTATACTAACTTAGCGTATAGAGACGGCGTTACAGTGCTTAATCGGAAGCTTTAGTAGGCTTACTTGCGAATGTACGGCTGGATGGCTTACGTTATAACAGCTACCGCTATTAAAAAAGAACAGAAATTCTAAAAGATGAATTTCAAAGCATAAATTGGATTTTTCGTCGGTTACCGATTCACGAATATTTACGAGATCAGGAATCCGTTAATTAATAAAGTTATTGCTATTCGAAAAGTATTATTTAACAAAAAAACTACCTTTTTAAGTAATATAAAAAAATATAAAGAATAACTTTTTATATATTACAGAAAACGAGTTTTAAAAGTTGTTGCGATAGGTAGAACTATTTGATTAAGGCCTAAGTTACTTAAATATATAGATACAAAAAGAAGACGAAAGCTTAAACGGCATAATTTAATTACTGGTTAAATAAATAGTTTTAAAGTGTTATAAGCGTAGAAAACGTACGGACTAGGGAAAAAGAAATCTGTTCGCATAGGATTAATTACCCTTATACGACCGTTATATTCAAATTATTTTCGTCCCTTGGATTATTATCTCTATTAACGTTTATTTTGATAACTGTTACGATTATTACGGTAGCAGAAATTAGAAAAGTAACCTTAAGCTTTTATCGTTTTATTTAACTCAAAATAACGACAAAATACGAAAATATCTTACGAGTTATAAACGTAACCTTTCCGTACCTTCCGTATCGAAAAAATAATTATCGGTATAATTATAAAATATAAAAAGCCGCGTTTAACGCAAAACGATTAGCTTACTTTGTTAATACGATCGATAATCGGCCGGTAAGCTACGGAAGTTTAAAACAATTAATTCCTCGAAATACGCGCTATCCTAATCGAAGAAGTTTCGATACGAAAATATATAAAATCTTTAAGTCGCGAAACCGGGTACATAGGCGTAACTTGCCGCCACCCCTATAAAGCTATAAAAAGCGGAATATATACCCGTTAAAAAAGTTATTTCGTAAAGCCGAAAAAGTTTATTTGCAAAGACACAAAAAGATGCAATCCTAGGAAGTCATTAATTAGTTCTTTGCTAAAGGGGGACAGGTTCTAAGGTATATATAGGTATACGTTTACAAATTCGATAAATATAATTGGTTACAAAAATGTAAGATGCGTCTCGTCGTACGGGACGATTAACAGCTTAAAAGCGCCTGTAGCAATATATATGTATTTACTTTACCTGGAAGGTCGTTTAAAACGTTAATCGTTATTGCGGCTAAATTTGCCATAGAACTTAAGCAGTATAACGCGGTAAACGTTCCGTTTTCGTTAACGCTAAGCTACCTTATAAAATGTATATAAAAATACCTTTAAGATACTCGTATCGTAGCAAGATTCTTTTAATTAGGCACGCATTATATAGATTAAGAGAATTACTTCTATTATAATAGAAAGAATTCACTGAAATATTTATAAAGTTGGAACTTCGTCCCGTTTCTTATAAATCTTATTGTTTTATTCGTTAAAAAGTGCTTATCTTTTTCTTTATAGACGATATTGTTATAGCATACCGCCAAAAAAATAAAAATAAAAATAACGTGCCACACCAGTAAGCGCAACACACTAATAAGCGTAACACTTTTTTCAGCCATTCCAACAACACATTTTCAATTATCCATTTCTTAACAACCACAATATGGAGCGCCTTACCAAAAAAGCGAGAATAAACTTAGCTATTTAGATTAAAAACGAAACCTGAAACTTAGTTATAAAAGGCTTAATTTTATTTATAAAGTTTTATCTTCTACTTTAACATACCGTTCTAGCGGTAAACGCGTCCGAGCCGATATTACCTTTCCTTTGCAAAAATTGACGCCGACCCAAAAAAATCGATTATCGACCGAATCCTTAACCTAGATACGCGAGCGTTTTTTATCCGGCTTTAGTACGTTAAAAATATAGCTAATTTATTACTTATCTAACGCGTTATAAAACGCGTTGGAATTAACTGGACGTCGAGATTTGTTAAACGGCAAAAAAAATTCCAAACGCGTTTAAATCGGAAGATCGATTATTAACAGATCTTAACCGAAAATCCAGAAATATTTCGCAAGTAGTTCGACTTTATTCGGGCTACTATTACAAAATACGGTATGCAAGGTCGAATGGGTTCAAGCCTTATTTTCCAGGCTGAGCCAAATACACAGAAAATTATTACACGATGTAATTTGCACAATAGATACTATACCCAGTATCTTCGAACACGATGACTGATCAATGGTTTTCACGGTTAGGATAGATTGATACCTCAGTCCCATAGAGCCTCACAAAATACGGTATCGCAAAAAAGAATATTTACAACTTCGACGAGACTAAATTTTTAATAAAACTATTTATAACAACGGGTATAATAATTATTAATATCAAAAAACGTAAAACACTTAAACAAACGTAATAAGGTAATAAAATATAGTTTATAATTATTTAAATTATTAATTTTTATAGCTAAGTTATATTATTACTTATTATTATAATAAAAAAATATTTTAAATTTTAATACCGTAATAATTTATTACTAGCAACCGATTAAAAGATTATATTAAATAATAATAATTGGATAATAAATAAATTAAGTTTCGAATAAACTTATTATTTTGATAAACATATTCAGACGTATACAAAAAGTTTTAAACGTTTTCTTATCCTCGACGGCTACGAAAATTACTATTCGATAAAATTCGAAAAATATTACGCTAATAATAATATTATTACGCTTTATATACCCGCGTATTTTTCGCATCGGCTTTAACTTTTTGATATATTTTGTTTTTCTGTTTTAAAACGCGTTTATTCGTAATATATCGAAAATCTAATACGACGCCATTATGCCTATATTGTCAAAGAAAATTTTCTCGCCGGCTTTTACGACGCGTTCCAAGCTGCTATAACGTCCGATAATATCAAATCTGGATTCGCAAAAGCTGGGCTTGTTCCATTCGATCCCAATAACGTTTTTTCCGAATTGGAGGTTCTTTTAGTTGTGCCTACGCCGACCGTCTCCCTGCTAACCTTTGCCGGTTCCATTCAGTCCCCGCCTGCGAAAACCTCTAAAAATATCAAGGAAGTAACGCGGTAAACACGTTACTTGCAAAAGAAGATTAGAAACTAATAAGGTAATCCGTTAATTAAAATGGCTAAATCGGTTAATCTCTTAACTAAAAGTTACTTATTACTTCTATATGAAAATGTTCTTTTTCGGAAAGAAGCTGTTTAATTGCGCGAAACAAATCATATCTTGAGAAAACGTCGCAGGACTAAAAATAAACGTTTTTAAAAAGGAGGAATATTTACTACACAAAAAGGATAAGCATTTCTAGCCCAAAAAGAAAAAGGTGGTAAAAAAATGCAGCCAACAGCAGCTAGAAGGGGTCGTCGCAAAAGGGTTAAAACGAAAAAAGGGAAGTATGGCGTCTACGACAAGCCCGGACATAATGCGCGTACTTATGTAAAAGTTGTAGATACGTCTAGCGAAAAAGAATCCGATTAATTTGAATTAATGCGATATGTTGTTGTTAAGTTATTTGAATTTGTTGTTGCAAAGTGCCAAAAAGTGTTGCGCTCATCAGTGTGTCGCGCTTAATGGTGTGGTACGTTTAAAAAAATTAAATTAATTAAAAATTAAAAAACTTTTCAAAAAATTTAAAGTTTAAAATTTAAAATTTAAAAATTCAAAATTAAAAAATCCAAAATTAAAAAAAAATTTAAAAAAATTAAACCTCGTCGATTAGGTAATTTAATAAATATAGGAACCATATATCTTTATAAGGGGTAAAGATTTATAATAGTTTCTAAAGATCGAAATAATGAAAATTAACGCTTTAAAAAGATTCTGGCTTTCCTAATTTAACTTTATAAACAAATTAGCTAACCTAATCTTAAAAGAAAATCTAAATAACTTCCTAGATACGCTAATAACGGGCGTCGAGTTACTGCTAAATCTTAATCTGGCCCATCTAAAATTTGTTAACAGATATTAAAAGAAAATCGGTTCCATTTTATACGTAGCCATTAATACGCGATTTAATATAACTTTTGCAGTATTACGATTTGCCCGGTTTAACCTGAACCCTAGCGACGCGTATTACAAAGTTATCGATCGAGTTATATTATACCTGATCGGGATTAAAACGTTAACGTAAAATTTCGGGAATAAAGATTCGTTATATATCTAAAACGACGAATTCTTTACGGATAATACGATTAATTGAAAAAGTTTCCAAGTTTACTTTATAAAGTGATTTAATTAAAGTAATAAAAAAGCGGATAAATAAGCAAAGTATAATAACTGTTTCTATAACAAGAACGAAATTATTATCTTTTACGTAAGTTATAAAAAAAGGTTTATTTAATTTTCGATTACTTAAAATATTAGTAATTACTTTAAATATAAAAACCTTAAATATGTAATACGATACTTAATAAATTATATAACTTACTAACGACGATATCGCCTTATTATAAACGAAGTTACGATATATGAATATACATAATACCTAATTACGAAAAGCCGGAAAAAAGGATATAATTAAAGTAAATTATACGCTTACGAACGATATATTAGCTGATAAATTAATAAAGGCCTTATTACGAAAACCTTTTCGACATTTTAAAAAGCAGCTAAAATTAATAAATGTTACGGAAGCTTTCGATCGGCGGAGGAATACTTTGCGAATAATTTCAGAAAAGGAATTGGCTGATCAAAAGGTTTTTATCGCCGGAGGAAAGGTAAAATGGAACGTTACGGCTTTAGGAAGCGATAAAGTATAACGTTAACGCGGTAACTGCGTCGAGGCCTTAAGGGGGTATGTTAGCTGGTAGGGGGTGCGCTAGCACCCTATATACGGAAAGGCTCTCTTTGATCGGAAGATATATGATCCGTAACTAGACTACTTCAAAGATCAGTACGCGTTGCGAGAATGCACGCAACTAGCCAAGGAATACAACAGAACTGATGTCCCCTATATCCGACATCTACGGACAAAGGCTGTCCCAGACAGCAGAATGCTGCCTGGCCTAAACAAAGCCTACCCGCCCGCAACACCTGAAAGCACCAATTGCCGACAGTTTATAATAAATATATTAAAATATAAAGAACAAAAAGTGCGAACCGAGCTTATGACTATGGAACATAACATCATATACTGGATCATATACGGCTGAAAAAGAAGATGTTATCAAGTTGACCTTTAAAAGGTCCCACATAGAAATAATGGGTAGCAAAGCCCCCTTATATATACTAGAGACAAAGCTGTACCTGAGTTGCTAGATTCAATCTCCACTAGTAGCAAAGCTAACCAAGCCAAGCCTTAGCTAACAGACCTAGTTTTCAGCTCGGTCTGGCAGTTCTGTAAAGCCGAAGAGTTTACGATAATCGGCATTAAGACCGTATCTGCCCTGATAGTCTGTTTGGTAGACACCTTCCTGAAAACGCGGGACTAAAAGGCGGAACATCGCTGGGTTACATAGTCTCGATGCCAAATGTAGAACGTTTTCACCGTGCGAGTTGCGGTGTCGGAGGTGTGCTTCGATGCCATTCTGCCCCAGCAAGTATTCCACCATGTCCACGTGGTTTCCCAAGACAGCCTCCCCAATCGATTGATGCGTTGACTTTCCAGAGAACGAAATCTGTTCGTTGCACTGGAACTCACGCAGCAATTCGTCCCTCAGTTCTGTGTCATGCTCGGCTCTAGTCATCAACCGCCGGACTACGGGCATGCAGCCTGCCCTAGCAGCCACGCACAAGAGTTCATTGCCCCATTTCTCCCGAACCATCGTGTCTGACACATAGTCGACGAGGCCGAACACTGGGTCCCAGTTGTCACAGGGCATACCGAGCTCGGACCATCGTTTTATGATGAGTCGAAAGAAGTCGAGATTTTGAAGCTGATGGCCAAGTTTACCCTCCAAGAAAAGAATCCTGAGCCTAGATAGGTCACCCCACTGGAGAACTTGGTCCACGGCCCCCATACCTGGTTCTGGAAGGTACCTGTCCCTGCCGAAGTCCGAGTTCTCGAGCATATAACGTAGCATTGCCTCTGAGCCGTAAAGCGAAGTGAGGCTGAGGGGATCATACAGGCTAGTATGAAACTCAAATCTGGGCTTGATGACACAATCCGGCCGACGGTTTTGTTGAATCCAATTATCAAGCCGAGTAGTGCCTGCTCGGCACAAGTCCTCTATGCTTGCTAAGCGTGGAAGAGGTTCGACTGTGATGGCACCGTAATGGTCCAGCCAATAACATGATGCGTATACGAAGAACTCACCAAAGCCACGGTCGGCGGGATTGTAGCGAATCATATCTTCTTCCCAGGCTTCCCACGAGCAAGATGGATCGTATTCGATTGGCTCCCCGTCGTTGCTGTCGTCGAAAAGGTCGATTTCTTGCGGTAGCTCTTCAATTGCTAAAAGTTCTTCAGAAAACAGATCAGTGTTGCTAATCTCATCTAACATGAGATATCTGATGCAGGTCTGTAAGATATATGCCTCCAAATTCTCGATGCGCTGATCGGAGCGCGCCTGGGTAGTTTCTGTTGACATAGCTCGACCTTGTCGACCAGGCCGATTTACACCCCACTCCTCTATGATGAACTCCTTCACCGACTGGTGGGTGAGTCTGACTTGACGTTTCTTCACGTCATTGAAATTGATTCGAGTAATGAACGGGTGAATAAGACTTATCACTCTTTGGGAGTCTACTAGCTTCGCAAGGGCGGCTACGGTAGTAACCTCCTGCTGAGCCGCCCCCAGTGTAGCGGCCCATGCGAGTTCTAGTATACTAAGAGGTCTGCGGGAGATGGCGAGAAGTTTCAAAGCTGCCGTGGCAAGCTCCAGATTTTCGGTGTCGCCTGAGGTGCATCGTGAAATCAAAGTGCCGTAAAGCTTTGAGAGCTGCCCGGGGAGTGGTATTTCCTCCAAAAAGAGTTGCATCGGGCCAAGCGCCCTGATTCGGCGCACTTCGATGAGCTCAACTATCATCTTCGTCCATATGGCGCTTCCTTTCGCCAAACGAGATAGGGTTTCTTCAACGAGTACTTTAACATCTTCCGACAGATAGGACAATTGTCTCTCGACTGTTTTCCTAACGATGAAGCCATCTCGCTTAGCGTCAGAACCCAGATCAATCCAAGCCGCGTCCTGCAGCTGCTCCAAGATCTCCTCTTGAGGGCGGGAAGACAGGAGAGTTTTGAGTCCCCGGGTTTTCTGCGATAAAGTTTTCAGGAGTTTGAGAAGCCTGTTCAGAGATGCTCTATCACACTCATCAAGACCATCAATAACGATAAAAAGTGGGCGGTCGACTGTTCCCAACACCTTTTGCAAGAAGTCTTCCAGTTTCTTAACGTTCGTCGCTGGGTCGAAATCTCCAGCAGCCTGAGCTTGCTTATACCACCCAAAGAAGGTTTTTTTCAGGCCAGGGAGCTGTTCAAGCAGCGACAGAATCAGGGCAGATAATATGTGGATAGCCTGGCCAGTCTCGTCGTCCCGACAATAGTAATAACATATCTTGGGCTGAGGTAACTGGCACGCATTTCTTCGACTCAACTGGTCTACGAGAAATGCCGTAGCAACAGTTTTACCAGAGCCCATCTCGCCAAGGATTACCAACTGTTGGGAATCCGAGGCTCGATACCAGTTGATGAAGCTTGCGTTTGCCAGCAAGAAATCGCAAGCCTGGTCAGCTCGAAGGTCCTGCAGATATGCATGGTATTGACTCTGCCGACTCATCTTGTCACTACCTAGCCATCTAGCAACTGGGGCCGGGTTAGAATGTATTCACCAGACTTAAGTACATGAGAACTTACTTTCTTGGTCATAGAGCATGGCTTTGATATCCTCAACAATCTCCCAAGTTGCCTTTTGTACAAGTTTTCGAAGAGTGTCGGCGCATCTCAAGAACTCTTGGACAGCATTAGGCAGGCGGTCGTTCTCTAAGATCATTCTCATGATCAAACTTGCTCCTTTGCTGGTGAGAATCTCGAATGCGACCTTGTAGAACTCCAGAAGTTTCTGATACACTAATACAAGGGCCTCAAAAGTGTTAGGAAGAGCTTTTCGGAAAGTCAATTATGGATTACCTTGTGGATATCCTTCTTGCCCGCTTTCTGGCCAAGTGTGTCGCAATCGTCGATGTAGGAAATTTGCTCTAGCATTTCCCCTATTTTCTTCGCGAATTCCTGATCAGCAGTTGCAAGGCTAATAGCAAGCTGTTGATACGAGTCAGTGCTTCTGATGTGATAATTCCCAGTGAAATTAATACGCGTAACATTTCAATGAACCGAGCTTACCGCTGTCACGCTTCTGACCACACCGAAAACTGTTGTTGCAGTTGGTGCAAGACTCGTCAGTGGAGTCGCCAGGTCTACTGCCAGCTTGAATGTCTCGAGCGGTATTTGAATAGAATTCAAATATTTCACACCTCGCAAGAAGATAGACTCATGAGTTGCCTCCTTATCGATCTCTTCGAGGTCTTTGAAGAGTTGCTCGACACTCTTGCCCTGGAGAATAGCAATGTCTAAGTCTTCCCCAAGACTCTCGACTGCCTCACGGTATGCTGCGCTCCAAAGGTCCGAAGAACAAACACCACTGCCAATCCCATCACCAAAAGCTGGCTGATGGGTAGTGGGATTCTGTTCAAAATCGTTCGCATGAAGGGCGCTATGATGGGCCTGGAATTCAGCTTCGTCATCCCCATTGTTGGTCGGCTCCCTACGAACATCGTTCGCTTGATTTAAAGGCAGAGAACTTGCAGTGAACGTCCCATACTGGGATGTTGAAACTGGGCTGCACACCTGATTAGCACCATCTGACTGGTATAATATAACACTCACTTCGTCGCAAGACTTGGGTCTGCTTGGGTACGTCGGGGCAAGTGAAGACTAGCATTGTCGTTAACCGAGTCTGGTGATTTACGTCGGAGCCGATGTAATTGATTGCGTAACCTATGCCGGAAGCCTTGACTTCGCGTTGTTAAAGGGGGCATCGTGGTATTGAAATTCTAAGGTGCTCGAGACTTTCAACGATGCGCCAAGGAGTATGCTCAAACCGATTCTATAGATACAAAGCAATCTAATTACCGAATCCTTCGTGATCAATCCATCTTTTAAGACCTCTTAAAACAAAGTCAATAACTGAGCCATTTTATACAATCCCCCCCTGAAGCGCTACTTTCAGCACCCTGTTGCCGCTCAACATATGGACAGACTCATTGCTGCGCCGCATTAACCCCGCAATAAAACCATTACCCCACAAAGAGACCAACATCGACAGGTTTTCATCAGTCATGCTTTTGGACTTATTGCGAACAGTGCGTGAAAGAATTAAATGTGGTTTTCAAAATAAGTATTTAACACGACTTTTTGGACCAAGCAACAATAAAACTGTTTTAGCCTTCCTGTTAGCTTTAAGTTTACTCTAGGTATTCGACTGTTATGGACCGACAAGACATACTTGTGGAGATGCCGTACGGAGACAAAAACGCCAAGAAACAGGAACATGAATCACATAACTTGGATCCGGTAAGATCCCACGGATCTAAGGGGAACACACTGTTGATCCCCCTTCATCATATAAGGAGGATATAAGTATAAAGACACTTATGACCTTTCTTATAGCTAGATAAACCACCCACTTGTAATGCAACTTGGTTACTTAAGACGACGTCTTAATATTACCAGACGGAACTAGTTATTATTGGTTAACCCCAACTGCCAACATACATAAATACCCCGCTCTCTTGGTTTAAATATTAGGAACTAACCAGCAATCATACCGGTATACGTTTAACGGATAATAGTGGGTATGCTAAGGCTTCTTATTAGTTCATTTAATGAGGATCAGTTGAATTATGGGTCTATGATAGGACATTATTAAACTGATGCGTTATAGTCTTCAACCGGATAAATACATACAGGAGGTTTACATATTTTAATGCAAATATTGTGGTTCCTACTTTGTAATATGACTTTCCATTCAACGACTGGTGAGGTGGGGTTCCTACCGAGTTGGCCCTAACACTTCATTCCCCGCTCGCAATATCTACACTTGTGGATCCCTTACACCTTGTCAATTGCCTTGCGTCTTCGACCGATATTTGTAGACCAGCGCAGGTTGACAAAGATCATTAAGAACTTGAACATACCATCGACTGTTATGCGGGCTTCCTCTCCTCACAAACACCCCAACACCCTCCTACCATGCCAGGCTTTAGACCGGAAAGAGCGTTCTCGCAGCCGGCAAATTCGGCTGCGATCAGCTTTTGTACCTTGCCTAGCGACATTCGCCATCTCATCTACAAAGAGGTTCTCATTCTGGCGCATCCACTCTTCCTTTTTCAAGAAGCAGCGTCTCGAGTGACGTCTTTTGCGCCCGATAGGCCTTTTCGATGGCTTGCATTGATGTACACCAACCGACAGATACACTCTGAGGCTAGGGCGGTGCTATATGGCCTGAATCGTTTCACTCTCGTGGATACGACGCAGCGCCAAGTCATCGTCCTACAATCCTTTCTAAATGGCATCGGGACTGCGAACGCATCTTTACTGCGCCACCTATGCATCAACTTCCCGGTCGCAGAGAGCATAGAAGGACAGCAAGGGAAAATCCGGCTCAGGGAAGATGGTTTGCAGAGCTTCAAGCTTCTGCAAGACAAGTGTACTAGTTTAACGACACTGGAGGCTTTCATTCATGGTCAAAATTCTAGCCTGATCAAGAAAGGTCAGGACAGCTCAGAATTTGTTCGAGAGGTATTGTCGCAAATTGATGTGCAGCTGAAAGCGATTCCTTCCTTGAACAAGTTTATCGTCAGATCATACAGTGGAGCGCCAACGTCGTCAGTGATGGATTTAATGCAAGAGCATGGATGGGTGGTTTTGCTTAACGACCAAAAGTAATATAGGTAATAGATATGTATGCCTTCGTAGCTAAAAATGGATGGGGAACATGGCTTCCGGGCCTGGCAAGGTCTTAGGGGGAAGATGAATGGGGTCACAAACTCTGTACTTAGGAACACGGCTTGAACCAATTCCACTGTATATACTAGTGGACGAGTGTAGGGGACAAATTGGCCAACTCATACATACATCCACTGGAACTCGGCGTACGTCTACAACGTCCAGCGTCTAATGTAATGCAGCTTAATGGCTTACAGTGGACTTATTAGGGGTTCTTATGCGACTTTATGAGCCCCCATTTTGGGCCTTTTATTGCAATCACGCATCATACCCAATAATCTTAGCAACTACCTGTTGGCCCACCTTCACTACTTCTTTGTATTGTACCATTATTTTCTTCAACCCTACGATCCGTCACGTTCCTTAGGCTTCGCGATGGCCGATTGGAAGGGTAGTGCCTCGTCTACTATCGAGCATGGCGCTGTAACTCCGTCACCACTGGCGAGTTCCCCAGCTCCATCGATTTCCTCGGCTGCAGGCAAGAGAGAGTCCCTGCGCGACAGCATCTCACAAGACGACGGCAGTATGCTGCAGTGGTTAAATGCGCCTTGCGAAGACGCACCAGGAGGAGCACGAACTCTCCATGGATCAGCCAGATTCGGTACCGCATCAGTCGCATCATTTCTTACTGTAGAACATGTTCAGCTGCATCATGTAGGTACCGGTAGCTATCCAGGTATGTAGGTAGTGGGCGACCGCGATCGGACGTGTTGATGTGCCTGCCTCAAAGGCGTTCGACCACAGGTCCATGGGACCGCCGCGTCATTAACGTTGCGGTGTATATGGATAGAGCAGCCTATGTGAGATGGCCAGCAAAAGGAGCGGAACAAAGCGCAGTCGCGCCACAGGAAGGGCGTGGTCTTTGAGTAGAACGGGGGAAGCCGACGCCTTCACGGCGCTCCGGCACACATGGCCCGAGCCATGGCGGGCGACTCAATTCTGGAAAAGACGCGTTAATAAGCTCGGCGACCTGTCCGATGCGCGGCAACCGGCTACGTGGGAACGGAAGGCATAGTAAATAAGTAGGTCTGATGAGATTGGATACCTAGGGATCCTGCTCCGTGTATGACCAAGAATACACAAAACCCTACTGGTACCAACTTGGAGAGAGCTTAGACAGGTAACGTAAGTACCTAGGTCAGCATTTGCAACAGGCCCCATGTTGTCCCCCCCTTTTCCATCCCCTAATTCGAGCTCTTGGCATATGCTAAGCAATGATCGACATCGCCAAGTCTCGTAGGGGGCTCGGACGGTAGCTGCGTCATCGCACGGTTGGTGGTGAATAAGCTTCACCGGATAGGTATTGGATGCCGGTGGAGGCGAAGATGCGAGAGTTAACGTTAACGCTCCTAGCATCCTCTTCCATATATGCGGTTGATTCAAATCTCATGATCAGGGGCCGGTAACTATTCAATCCTGGTGCGCTTTTTGACACCCTGGCTCGCCGTGCCGGAGGCCGTGGCCGTGGCCCCGCACCGCCGGGCCCGCGCGTGCCGACGACATCCAGCTCCGGATCATGCCCGCTCGGGGGGCATCCATCACGCACGGGTACGCGCCGAGCGACGGGAACGGGTGCCGGGGGCACCTGCGGAGCATGATCGCCGGGTACCGCAGCGACGTGGACGTGGTTGGCAACAATCCGGCGGGCAGCCATGGGGGACAACGGGAACGAGGGATGGCCGGGCACCGTTATCGACGAGGTGCGCGGGCGTGCCGAGGCGGCCCTCCCGCAGCAGTACCGCTCAAACGCCTACCTCGTCAATGCCGGCACCAATGACTGCATGCTGGACATCGACATCCCGGGCGCTGGCGGCCGCATGGGCGCCCCCTTCGACTACCTCTACGGGGCCGCGGCCGAGGCCACCGTGCTGCTTGCTCTCCACGCTGCTGCCCAACGGCACCGCGGGCGCCGACGGGCGCGTCGGCGAGGCCAACGAGCAGCTCAGGCGCCTCGTCGAGGAGCACCGGGCCGACGGTCGGCCCATCGTGCTCCTCGACTCCCAGGGCGAGGGCGGCCCTCACCCTCGACGACATCCCAGGACATCACGTTCCCCAGTAACGAGGGGTACGGGAAGATGGTCCGGATCTGGTTCGACGGCCTGCTCGATGTCGATACCGGGAGCTTTCTGCAGGAGGCTGTATAGCATGCCTTGATTATGCTGTTGGAGGGGGATTGGAAAACTGGAGGGCCCCTGGCTGCTCGTAGATTGCGAGGAATTAATACCGGATCAGGTCTGGTATCTCGGCATCGAATTTGTTACCCTCGTGCGTTTTACATAACACGGCGTATGTAAGGCTACCCCGTATGTATGTATATGTGATATTGCACACCATTCGTTTTACGTACTACCGCCCCTAGACTTCTCCGAGTGGTCACCCCAGAATGGCACTCGCTCCTAGGAGCTTGATCACATGTTCCTACGCTGAACCACACCATTTCTCAACTTTGGGTAAGTAGGCAGGATTCCTACAAAAGCGGTAGGTATAGTAGGCATGGCCACCATTAGGCGAACGGAAGCAGTAAAGTCTAACTCGTCAGGTTATCTTCACCACGGAGGCCTGTGAACAATGGAATTCCGCTGTCTAACATATTTTGATCCCCGCCGGCACCGTCGCTAACTCATGCCGCATCAATATGGCATATAGTCGAGACATAGAGCACATGCATCCGCGTCGTTCAAGGCAAATTCTGTAGTACAGCCCCGCAATGAATATATAGAGGCCGCCGCTGACGGGGAGAGCGCACCCGCTTCCCGACGCAAGTTCGCCCTTTTTTTTTTTTCACTCAACCGTCTAATCCTCGTCGTCGTCATCCTCCCCGCTCTCGCTCTCCTCGTCCGCTTCCTCGAGCCACTCGACGAGGGCCCGGCACTTCTGGCGCACGGCCTGCATCTCGGCACCGCCCTCCTGGCTGCGCGCATCCTTCCACCAGGCCAGGATGCCCTCCTCCTCGACGATGTCGAGGTCGTAGAGCTGCTGCAGCAGGGCCGCCAGGAGGTTCCCGACCTTGGCTTTTTCGGGGGCCCCCGCGGCGACCTTGGCGCTGGACGCGGCCGCCTTCTGGAGCGCGAGCGCGAACTCGACCTGCTCGGCGCGCACCGCCACGTCGCCGACGCCGTACTCGGCCACGAAGGCCTTGGCGCCCTCGCGCGCCGTCAGGACGTGCTTGGCGGCCTTGGTGGGCTCCATGGCCCCGTGCTCCGAGGTCACGAGCTCCACGCCGCGCCGCACGAACGCCGTCGCCACCGCCCGCCGCATCGCCGCGTCCGACGCGTTGCTAGCGAACCGGAGCGACGTGAACTCGAGCCTCTCCGAGTCGAAGCTGCCCGACGTCCCGCGCAGAACGTCCAGCAGGCCGTGCACGGCGTCCGAGTGGAATGAGCCGGAATTTCGGTTTCCGGAGTCGTCCGAGGCGAAGGAAGACAGTCTAGACCTCCGCCCTTCTCTGCTGGCCGATAGGGATGCAGCGTCGGAATCTTCGTCGGCTAGGTCGTCCTCATCCGCCAGCGTAGAGACGGAGGAGGTGGATATGTTGAACTGTTCCAGGGAGTATATGAGCGACTTCTGCAATCTGGACGGGTCGTCACGCTCGACCTCGTCGTCTTCCGGGTCTCTGAAGAATGCTCCCTTCCCCTGTGGGCCGACTATACTGCTGTCGGAGGAGACTGGTTCGGAATCGGCGGAAAGTAATGAAATTGGTGTGGAAGCTTTGACAGTCATGCTCTCGCTAATTTGGACACCGAAGGACAACAGAGAACCGTCTCCGATTTCGGTCTGTTTTCCAACAATTGCGGCGTCGCCGATGATGGCGTGTCGTACAACGGCTCCGTCGTCGATTATTACATCGCCCCAGATGAAACTATCCGTTATCTTGACGCTGTGGCCAATTTTGCAATTCCGACCAATGACGCTGTTAATAATTGTGCTGCTATTTCCCACATGGGTGTCTTTCCCAAGCATAGAATTGGTTATCTCGCACTCTTCCCCGAGGACGACGTCGTCTTCCTCGTAGCGGTTGTGACCTCGAGACTGATATGTTTGGTCCCTCATCAAGTTGGAATCCGGGAGGAAAGGGTATACCCAGCCGCTTAGTAGATCGCGGCTGATGGCCTCATACATCTGAAAATTGCTTGCCCTTGCGCCGTAGCCATTGTTGACGATGTCAACGTGTATCAGTTTCCCATTCAATTCCCAGTCCTTCAGGATACCGTGGAGAAAGTTGGCGCGGGGAAGTTCGTAGTCGAAACTGTCAGACCAAAGGGCCAGCACGTCGGGCGTGCATATGTCGATCTGGGCATCAATTAGATCTGTCCGGATCTCGATTTCGGGGTTTTTCAATATCTCGGTATCCAAAGTGGTATAGTGTTCGCTCTGCAACGGGTGCATCTCCTCGTAATGAAGACATCTCTTCGTTCTCGGGTCGATTACAAAGACGGGGGTAATGCCGTTCGTCTTCGTATGATGCTCTTCCTCTCCCGCCTCGCGGAGGACCATAGTCATACAAGAATCTCGGTTCGCTTCTCTGCGCGCCTTGTGGGCAGCCAAGGTGGCATCAAGCGAAATATTGGCGATAACGTCCCCTTGTACCAGCACGAAGTCCCCCTCCATTATGTTCCGCTTGTCGAGATCCCGCAGGAAATCACCTATTGACTGCGCATTTGAGACGCGTATAAACTCCAGAGCCGAGAAGGGACATGACTTGTGGGTTGGCGACCACCGAGAGGTCTGGATGTACTCTTCAACCTGTTCCTGGTGTGCGCCGCAGTATATGAAGACCTCCTGGACACCATTCATCGCGAGGAACTCTAGCGTGTACTCGATGAGGGGCGTATTCGCAAGAGGCAGGAGACACTAGACTGCCGGTTAGTCAATTGGAAACTTCGAGGTTATTGTTTCCTAACCCTCGGCTTCTCCAGAGAGAACGGTCTGAATCTGGTTTGGAACGAGTCGGCAATAACCACAGCTTGCAGTATATCTTCCCGCTTCTCTTCCGCCCCAGGCTTACCAGCCTTCTTGCCGGAAGCCCCAGCTCGAGGCGCCATAGCGAATGCTTCTTCGTAAGGCCACTGTTCAAGGTTCGTTTGTATGAGAGATGGCGCCGTCTGGTTTCGTAGTACCGTAGTATTTCCTGGTCATGATGTATAGATATAGAGCCAGACGGGAGACGGATTGGCCATTGCCTGTGACTCAAAAAAGTTATGGAGGGGCAAGCTGGGAACGAAAGTCCCACTAGCCACATTTGATGTCATTATCCCAAGCCAGCTCCTAGCCCCCGTCGCACAGCCACATTTCTACGTGCCATGCCATGCCACTGTTGCTGCCACTGTTGTAGCCACAGGACCTGCATCATAAGGCGGCGAGTCTACAAAATGGCGGATAGCAGAAACAGGAAGCGGCAAGGTTTATGCCCCTGATCAAAGCCAGTTTTCATCGCAACGAGAAGACCACCCTTACGTCTCACCGTATCTGCCTGGGACTGGCTACTTGCCGGAATCAGAGGGCCATTACGTGAAAGGGGAAAGAAAAAAGCGTATTGGACCATCTTTCACGCCAATTTGCTACTCCGCCAACCCATCCCCAACATAGCCCAATCCCCCCGCGGAAGTCCTCTACTCGCCGGCGGATATACGGGCTGGATGGCTCTGCGCTTCGGGCTTGCTATTTCCCCATAAGGGCCTAGAGGGCTCCGGGGAAAGGTCACCCGCCGTGTGCATAGTCGTAATATCAGATACGGGCTCAATCAGCGTTACAAGGCCATGAGTCTAGAACATGCAGCGTGGTCCATGTCCCTTAAGGGACTGCGCGCAGTTGGCAGTCGTGGGAACATGGTACGGTTCGGGACAATACACTCAATCGACCATAAATCGCGTTGACGCTTGAATTGGCCGACTCCGTACGGATTCCCAGCAACTTCAATGGCCGCCTGCGGAATAGATCTGGACGAAAATCCTCGGCAATACGAGTTATTCCACAAGCAAGTATTGAATTTTCGCCGATCCGAATGTTTTACACGAACCACTGAGTGGCAGAGCGCAGCTATGCTCCTTTGGATACGAGCTAGGGCCGAGGTCGGTGGATTTCTTTTGAAGTCGACACCTCAGCAGGGAGACTTGTATAACAGCATGATGATAGAATCCCAAGACAAGTGAAATCTTTCTGCACCTCTCGGCAAGGGACTTGCCCGAAGTTAGCAGTTCCAAGATTACCAACACGTCAACGATTACTTCAAGGGAGGTATAACCCATATGTAAGACTCGTAAAGTCTTTATTAGCTCTATCCACCAGGTACTTCCGCGTGCCAGATAGGGTAAATAGTGGCTGCGCATTGGGGATGAACTCCAGGCCTTGTATCTCGACTCACATATTGAGCCAACACTTGCTTGGTGAAGAAGACGTTAGCTCCCTCGTGAAGATCGCTGCGCGGTTTACCGCGGGGGGAAGGAGACTCTAGGGCTACATGACGAATCGCAGCTGTTGGTAGTCGAGGGTGATCCGTACCTGATTTCGCGATAGCGTGTAGTGAAATGACTGGCTCTGCAAGGCAAGTAGACACGCGGATGCATACTCGTTCGCAGGTCTAGCTGAGGTCGCAGCAGCCAACCCGGCGTGGCATCTGGTATCTTTATTTATTGCCATTTATCCTCATTGCGCTTCCGTCGCTATGGGGCTCAACGCAATGAATTTTGCAGCGCATCCAGGATCGGCCAAGACGGGACCGGACGGCGCAGGGCAGTGTAATTATAACACGAACCCCTCTACAATAGTGAGACAACGTACGAGTTGGCAGGGCAGGCAGGGCCAGTTGGCTTGTGGTGCGGTTTTCGCTTATTCCTCGGAGTTTTCTCTCCCTCCATCCTGAGTCCTGCTTCCTCGCCTGATTGACGGGCTCCGGAACCGGGGGAATTGCACGTGTGCTCGAGGTGAACCGAACGGTCTAGGCTGGGCCCGCCGGCGCCGCCAAGACCTCCCGTGCGGCGATCATCGAGGTCCAGACCGCGGCGGACCGGGCTTAGATGGGACGCGCACGCCCATCGTGTTTCACCGGCCCAAAGCAGGAGAAATCCCTCGGGAGTCTAGTGACGTGCGTAATTTTATCTCCTTCTCTTCCTCTGGGAGTTCTCCGGTGTGTGTGATATCCCCTCCCGCCTTTCCCACTCCCTTGGGCTTTTCTCTTTTCTATTCTATAGTTTGTAGAATCTCAAAACGAACAACTAACTAGGAGGAAATCCCGCAATTTGGAGATCAACGAATGAGCGCAATATATAACACTGGAAGCCAACATGCCGAGAGCCCCCGGCTTCGGCACTATCCCCTACCTGCTGTATAATACATTCCCGTCTATCCCACCCCGGGCTCGCCTTACTGCCTCACCGCTTGTACATCAAGCGAGTAAGCGCCATGCGTGGTAGGCTCATTACCTAGTGCCCCATCTAGACCGACCCATCAAAAACCCGTCGTCATTAAACCCGGGGAAAGTGGACCTTGCTCGTCTGACAGTTCCCGAGAAGCCGACCCTGACTCATCCGAGAGGCAGGGCTCGTCTCATCCCATCGTACATACGCATCTCTACCCTCCTTACCTATGTAGTCCAGCATGGATGTATCAGTTACCTAGAACCGGGAGTGTGGGCAGAGGCGGAGCGATGGGACTACGGTAGAACGCTTCAGAACGCGTCCTTGATGGAGAGGGCCCGGGACACGGCAAGGGGGGGAGGACAGGACCCTATGTACAGAGTACAGCCTACTAAGGCTCTTCCTAAGCCCTGTTAGGTTGTTACCTACTCTACGCGCGTGCAGCTGCAGCCTCCATGCAGGTAGGGATTCTGCATGACATGGTGCAGGTACGGCCCAGTTCTGGAGCCGCCTGGCTGGCTGCGATGGGGTTCCAGAACTCCCAGGCGCGGCTCGGCGTGCCTATATGAATGGAGTCCGCGAGGCAGACTACCTCCCAGGTAAGACTAATATTTACCTACATAGGTGCATCGAGTACATATGTACGGCTTTCGCGGCCGCTCGGTAGGTAGTACGTAATAGAAGTGATAAAAGCCACGTGTAACCTGTGGCTGTGGGCAATCAGAGACTACCCCGGATTGGTATAGAAGAGTACGAAGTACGTAGATAGATATGCCAAGTATAGCTACATATCATGTTGGCATGGCAGGCACTTGGCTAGCCTGATGATGATGTTCTCATACCTGTTCCCTTCCCACCCGGAGGGATCACTAGGTAGAACTTATACGCGGCCGCAAGTTCCTTATTGTCCGCACCTCCTCTCCTTTCATTTTCATCAGCCGCGACACAACACGAGATACAGGAGACCCGGCCCGTATCGGTCAGTGCCCGCTCCGTACGTACTCCCATCCCATTAGGGCCGAGCCGCGGTGGTGGTTCGATCAGTGACATTTTAATCGGGGCCAGCAGGGAGACTGGCTGGACGGCATGAGCTACTACCTAGTCTAGCTTCAATTACCTTCCTCCAACGCGATAAAGTGACAGGGTAGGCCTTGGTATGTTTCTAGTGCCGCCCAGGAACGATCCCTCATCCCGCCCCGTCTTACACATTTTTCCCTCGGGCGTTATCTGACGCCCGGGATACGATGGGATGGGATACGTATTATAGGTGTCGCAAACGTACATTAGCGCGGTCGGGGTCTGGTGAGCATGGTATGGCAATTCTAGGTTTCCCATTTGATTACAATCTATATATTACCCGGCCACCAGTTCGTTTGCCCGCTTGCCCTACCTGCCCGTCTCGCTAGCTTCCGTCGTTGGCGCCATCGTTTGTTGTTGTTACAGCGGGTATATATACAAAGAAAAATGCCCGGCTGTCACGTATAATGCTGGGAGTTCGAGTTGTGCGACAGCGGGGACGACAGACTCCCCTCCATATAAAACTCAAAATGATGTCTGGCTACGGAAGTCCGGGCCTTCTTATACGTACGTCTTTTAAGTACCTAGGTATCCTCTTTCCGTTCCCTCCCTTACTTCCTCTCATATTGGGGCCCGCACGTATGTCATGCATGCTATCTACGCAGTAGTAGTCTAGATCACTCTAGTCCTTTCCATGTACGGGCGTAGGTTTATTTGTGGGATGATTTATTATATTATTATTTCATCAGTGAATCACCTCTCCCCATTTCCTATTGGTTTACGCTTCCTGTTATTCCTCTTAAATTCTCCTCGACTCCGGATCCCGGTCGTTTTGCTCCGTTTATATTGTGCTTTCTCGCTCCCTTCCCCTCTCCTCGACTTGTGATAGTCCTGTCCCACTCCACGATACCGGACCATCGATCGACACGAAGCGACGGCACGTCCTCTCGGGTCAGTACGAGACTTGATACTCCGCACTTGATGGATATCCGGGATGATGGATGATGGACGAAGTACGACGAAACTCAGCTGGTCACTAAGTTGCAAATGTTTTACTGGACAACGACTACTACGCCTGGGTGAAACTCGAAAGGGGAGTCGTCGGGATATCCATCGATTCCGTCAATTTCCTACATGAACTAAGAGACGGAAAAGCTAAACCAGTCCCAAGTATCATCCGGCCCACAGCGCAAGGACGACAACATAAGGACGGAGCCGGAGGGGAAACCGTCACCCGCATTCCCCCAGTTCGCCGGGTGCCGTTCACCTTTCCCTCAATATCTGCTGCGCCGACAAGGTCAAACCACTGTCTGCTCGCATCCCTTTCCGCCCGTTCGCCTTCTACCAGACATGAACGCACTATCAGCCCCCGGCTGACGACCTCGTTTCCTTTTTTTTAAGAAAGACGATTTGCATGAAAAATGGACTGCACCATCGTTCGATCTTGACCCGTTCCGCCCGGCTGGCAGTCTAATTCTTCAACTATGCTGTCCTGTTTCAGCCGAGACCCGCCCACTTTTCCCCAAAGCCCGTCCTGCCCCTCCTCTACTCACTACGTAAACAGATGCAAGCCCCGGTACCGACAAGTAAAGAGTATTACAAGATCTAGATCAGAGTTCCCTCGACCCAAATGCGCATACGGTCCGATATATGCAAAAGAGATGGTCCCCTCGCAAAGGAATGCTTGACGCCGACGGGTTTCGAAATCGTCCAAGACAGATCGACTGAGTATATATATTTATATCGAGCACCTTGCCCAGCGCTGGAATGACGGCTATTATATACAAGGTTGGAGATCATTATGATGTAGAGTCGTCCTGAGAGCAGGTCGTCACTGGTGATAGTTCCCTTGGGGTCCAAAGATCCGCTGCCGCTTTTCGGGGGGACCGTCTGGACGTTGGATGCCGTCGGACAGCCGTGCGTGGTGATGGGATGGCCCGCCCATAGTGGGCATCATATGGCTTTGGTATTGCTGCGGCTTCTGGCTTCCACCTGGGGTTAAAGCCATCTGCGAGCCGCTCCCTGCCGCCAGGTATCCTTGGTCTTGACTTATTACCGGGGAAGCCTGTGGCATCTGGCTGGGGGAATTCCAGGATGTGCTAGTGGCCGGCGACTGAACTGGAGTGGTCTCGAACTTGTTTACCCCTGTAGACGATGTCGCGGAGAGGGGCATGGCCATCCCTTGATTCTGGTACGCACTCGGTGTTGGCGCGGACGCTGAGCCGCCGTTCGGATACATCGCGTCCATCATATTTTCCTGGGGAGGGTTGCGAAGGAACTGGGCCAGGTGTCTCCTGATCTTGCCGATCATCCCCTCCTTGGTGAACGGCTTGGCCAGCACGTCTCGCATACCTGGCGATCGGTCAGTATACATTGGTCATGGAGTCCGGGCGGTCCACGTACCCCAGTGGAAATACATCTCGAGATCCTGCTGGTTGATATTGGATGTCATGGCGATGATGGGTACATTTGGCATCACCTCCCGGATCATAGCAGTGGCCGACACGCCATCCAGCTGCGGCATGACGATATCCATGAAGATCAGGTTGTAATAGTTGGGTTTCTGATTGACTTTGTTGACAGCCTCGATACCATCGCGCTACATCAAGCGTCAGCAACTTATTGTGGCAGCAGCATCTCTAGACCAGGGCCACATACCGCAACCTCGACTCCACAGTCGTACTGGGCGAGAAATTTGGATCCGATTCGGGAACAAGTCTTGTCGTCTTCTACAAGCAGGATGACCGGTTTCTTCATGCCCCATGGACTACCGGCTTGCGAAGCAGCCCCCGGTGGGGTCTGCGTGTGCATGGGAGCTGTTGCGACCTCGGGACCTGCGCCCATGGACTGTTCCTGCACTGGCCTGTTGTAAGGGATGTTGGCCATATGCTCGGCTGCGAACGGGTCAATCCCGATGTTCTGGCCCACCGGGTAGACAAGGTGTCGCATATCGTTCAGGGCGTCGTGTATGAAGGGATTGAAACCATTCGCCCCAGGTGGTCCCATCATGGAGGATGATGTTGCCGACTCCGGAGAGGCGCCGGGCTGTTGAGCATAGGCGACCGACATCCGCTTAAGGTCCTGGTCCGCGCTATGTTCTACGGGCAGGCTGTTCAATATTTCCCGGGCCCGGCGCAACTCCACAGCCGCCTCCTGGGTCCCGTCGGAGAGATAGCTTCCGCTGTTGCTCGCGTTATAAACCGCGGTTGGGTGACCGGGTTGGTTTGATGACCCCGCGTTCCTATTTTCCCTTCTGTCCTGTTCCATCTTGCTGAGATGGTTGATCAACTCGTTGTGGACCTGTTTCTGTGCACCTATTAACCTCTGGAGATGAAGTATCTCTTCGGCGAACACCCTATTCGCATTGACGAGCTCGCTATACGATTCCTGCAGTTGCTGGACCTGGTGCTGGGTAGCAGCAAGCGTCTCGCCCAGAACGATGACTTGCTGGTTGGTGGCAGCAGTTTGTTGCTCGTCGGCAACCTGTGGCTTTCTCGGAGCCGGTGCTTTCCTCCTGATGTTGTCAAGATTGTCCTTCCTGTCGGCCCGAAATTCGGGATGCCTGAACTCCCATGCCTGCACCCGATGTTAGTGACGACGGTTCTCGCTAGCCATGTCGCGATCTGAGCCAAGCATTACCGATGATCCATAGGGCGATTGACCATTCTCCTCGTTGTGTCGAACCTTGTGGAAGTCGTATTTGTTGAGCTGACGGACGAAACTGGCGAAGTTACTATGCTTAAAGTGTTTGGGGAGAATCGTCTTGGTAAATTTCTCGTTCTAAACCGAAAACAGCACCAGTCAGTCAATATTGGCTGCGCATAAGCGACTGGGTTTTCCCAGTGAAGCGAAGACAAAAACTAGAAGGCATCAACTTACTTCGAGTACAACAAAGCTGTCGCCTTGGTCACCCCATCTGACTACTTCACTATATTGGGGATCTTCCAGCATCCTGCGACGCGGACCAATCTGTTAGTATTTTTGCGACGCAGCAATCCCGATGCGACTATATTCATAGGACACACATAGGACAAGGCTAATCCATGGTTTGAGAAGGGAGTAACTAGGCCGGGAGGGGGAGGAAATATTCACTTGTATAATTTGCGAACCTGAAGCCGGGCAAACAGCCATGGTTAGCAACATTACAATAATAATAACAACATCGTTTTGATAATGCACCCAACCGCAACAAAGAATGTGGACGGCAGCGGCCAGAGTCTCGTCTCGGGTATGTAAAATCAATCAACCAATACAGCTACGTAGGTCGAATACTCACAAAGTCGCTAGAATTATTGCCAGCACCTTGGGCCACAGGGCCCGATTCCCCCTCTGGTGGCATCTTGGGAATGATTTAGGGCGGATGTATGCCCCAAATATAGCGACTACGACTGTTGAAGGCCGAGAGGACAATGATTCGGCGGCGTGCAAATCAAGGCTCGAATTGGGCGATGTAATCACGAATGCGACCCCAAGTCGGACAGCTCACAGGGTGGGAAACTAGATGGTTGTTACAAGTGGCGAACCAAAGTCGGCAACGAATCTGATCTGGTTAAGTTAGAGCGTAGGTAGGAGCTCGAAGAGACGGTGAGGACAGCTGCGGTTGCGCTCGTTCGGTAATCGGGCCTTTGATAGTGTCGTATCGTGGGATCGCGGTAGATCGGGTCGGGTTGCCCTTCCAAACCCAGATAAAAATGCACGGCACGGCACGGAACGGATGCGACCCAACTCTCTCTCTGGGCTTCTAGATGGCCTTAACTTCGTGTTGAGCGAGATCACGCGCAGGATAAACAAATGCGCAAATCGATGGAGAAAAATAATTAATCGAGTGCTGCACAAAGAGACTCCCGGTGACTGCAAAGGTTCGCTGTTTTGGCCGTTGACGTAGTAGGCGACACGAGCATGAATGAGATAATGGCCCAACCGCTATCTCGGCCGGGAATTGACTTTTTGAGCAACGTTGTTTTTGGAGATCCAGCAAGGCGGTGTCTGCCTTAAGAGGGTTTAGCCTGTGTCGCTCAGCATCGAATTGGAATCGACCCGAGGATTTATTTAACTTTAAAATGCTTCCGTCATCCGGATTGCTGTTAGAAACTCGAATATGTATGTAGTTGTAGTTGTAAGTTGCAGCTATCCAGGACAGAACTAGGTACGTACGACCCTAGATGTACGCCGGATAAGAACAGTATATAGTAAGGTCGGAAGAAAAAAAAGGTGAGGACGAAGCTCAACGAAGACCGCTTTAGGACCGGGGGGGAATCAGGACCTGAACCTGTCTTTTTTAGCAAGGACGACGGCAGGATGGGACGGCTGGACGGTCAGAGGGTCGGGTAGTGTGGGAAAGAAAAGAGGATTTCATCTCTTGATCGGCGCTTGGGCGGAGATCCTGGAAACAGAACCGGGACTAGCGCGAAGTGCCACCCACATGCAACTTCTTGTTGTGCTAAATCTAGTGTACTTTAGGCATCTGCCACTTGATGTTAACTTTGTCGGTATTATATGGATTTGTCTTCGGATTCTGGGTGGATGGTTGGATGGATGGATACATGGCCTTCTCAAGCGACCGGCGTAAGAGAGGAGAGAGAGAGAGGAGTACAGGAGCCAAGAGGGCGGGCGCGCACGGGGTGGAAAAGACATCAGTGAAAGGGGGGAGAGGGAGGAGGGGTGGATGGTATTGTTGTCGCGCGCTTCAATTCCCACCTCATGGCATGAGTGACATTAAATTTACTACTACATACATAAGTCCCTTGTCTTTCATTTTTCATATTCACGCTTTCCTTCCAGTAAATGGATGGATGGGGTCAAATGAGGGATGGGAGATGCAGCAGGGTCAGCAAGCATCCTTCAAGCCTGCAACCTTCTCTAGGTTGTTAGGTATGACCCAGCAAGACCTTGTATGCTAGCAGCGATGCTGGAGCTACTACCCGCCCCAGAAAACTTGCATGTACTTGTACGTAAATAGCGTGCCTGTCGACCGTACTACTGCATTCACGCGTTCCAATCTATAATTCGGTATGGGAACACGTCGATACCGCGCCGAAGTCTTTTTAAACGAAGAGAACAAAAAGAACGCAAGCGAACCTGTCAGCGCTGACGAGGGAAACTATTGCTACGCACCACCCAGTTGCCAGCAGATACATACCTACACACATGTACCTGTATGCGCTGGGCAGCCGAAGTGGACCTATCGTGGAAATCGCTGACGCCATTGGACAGGATTGGGTGACCAATGATATGGGCGGGTTGACAAAGGACCCCTTCTTTTGCCCTCTCTTATGGTAAAGCGCGGCGCATTAGGTCGAGGGATTCTAGCACCTCGTACTCCAGCTCATTCCTGATTTGAATCAAAAGATACCTCCGGCCCGACGGCTAACAGGAGTGGCTTATGTGGGGGCCGACATTCAAACAAAGTATCCTTTATTTAGGACGCCAGGCGCGTCTTGCTTCTCCTCGCTTGAAGAAGTCTCGGAGAAATACTTCCCCCCCCCCCAAACAAGGGCTCTCTCCTATGGCCCGAGACGACGACCTGCCTCCGCTGCATCTACATCCAGCTTGATTTGTTGGTATCCTGATTCTGTTAGATGATCTTTATTTTGAATTATTTTTGCAGCTAGAACAAAGTCAGCAAAGTCTGCCAGTCGGCTTCTGTTACGGCTACCGGTAGAGTCCGGCTCCGGCTCCGGCTCCGGCTCCTGCGACTGCGACTGCGACTAAACCTACTGAACTAATACCATCGCAGCTGATCTCGTTGACAAGCAGAATCCTTGATATGCTGTTATTAATACACCTTCACCACGTTCTCTCTCTACTGCGAGCGACGCTACCTTCTTGCATGCCGTGTCTCGGATGGTTCCGCACATGCTCGACATCGTCCTGCAGCTACTCTCACATGCACTCGTCTGTTGCATGAGCCAGCCAGCACAAAATAGAGAGAGTATCGTTCAATGCCTAGAAGGCTGCGTAATACTTCATAGGCATTCGGTACTTCCAGCCAGATATCACACATTGTGGTGTCCAACCCTTTTGAGGTCTATACAACGGCGACAGCAGTATCGTTGCTGGAAATGGTGTCCATATACCCTCGTCTCGGCCCGTCGTCTTGTTTTTATCCCTTCGTCCTTACATGCGGCCAAGCTACCGTGACCCGCGAACCGGCCCGTGGGGAAAATACTTGGGCAATACGACAAACGAGCCTTTTGTCAAGTTCCGGCACGCTACCCACCTTCTTCTTATGCATTATGCACACTACGTATTAGGGGTAAGTGGATGATCCTTGCTTGTTGTTCCCGCTGAAAAGGCGTATCCAAAAGCCCCAATATCAGACCATCTGAACCGCCAAAGAACGGCAAAAGCAATCGATAACTGGGCCAACTATACTGAAATCAGTATGCCGAATGCAACGGCGCGGTACCTTACAGGCACCATTTTATTCGGTCTCATACCAAGTACTACAAGTCGCAGGGATATTTTAGTTTGCTACGTCCACCGGGCCCGCTGTACAGCCAGGTAGAAACGCATACAAGTCTTTATAGGTATAACATCACAGCACGTTCCGCCGACACTTACCGCTATCGCAGCTTGCCAACCTTTGGAAATTATCGATGTTGAACGAAGCGGACGAGGACATATACAACGTTCCATACATATCTACGTTTTAGCCCTATATGGTACCTAGTGACCCAGTGGAGGGAACTAACCAAAAATACCCCTGTGACTCTGTAGTGGGGGCAATATTTCCCGGTCTTCCCTCGTCCAATCACGGCTCAATCAACCCCTTCCCAGTTGCTGTGGACAAGGATTCCACGGCTATCTTCCGAGGCGACATAGTCACAATGTGGGGTGACGATACTCGAGACGAGTCGTCCAGTTAGTCAAGTGATGCTGTAAAATGAACTGAACCAAGTTGCCAGTTAACGTGGTTACGTTCTTCTCGTGAACGGATGAAGGCCAGCCTTGTCGAGCTCCGCATGCAAAGCTACAAGGGTCTTATTTTCTAGCAATACCTCAGGAGAAACGAGGAGCTGTCATCGCCATCCCTCTTAGTGGCCCTGACCTTACCACCCGAAACCCCGACACTGTCCATCAAAATGTCTAACCCAGGAACGTGCCTGGGTAGGCTGCACGTCCAGCGTTGTTCCGCAGGAACGTTAAGAGCATCGTCGCTTACCAGCGTGCCATTTGGGTTGAGGTCGCTAAGAAGTAGCATAGCGACATAGGTACATGTCTTCTGCGATGATAAGAACTCCTACCAAGAGGAGCCCACCTTAAAAGCTCCCCGGTCGGAGTGGTGTCGATGGACGAAGCGCGGTGCACCGCGTTCTCCATAGAGTAGCCGGCGAAGATGATGATGGCTTCTGCTCCTCCCTTCAACAATACGGACGTCTAAGCACAATTTCTCGCTGCAACGGAAGCTGAGGCTTGCAAATAGTTAAGCACTAACTAATGCGGATCCAGATGCTCCATTCAGCTTTCAACACATGATCTGACTTTCCCCATCGGTACCTCTGGAATCATTTCCGAGTTCCGGCTTTAACTTACGAAATATAATGTATAAGTTCGACTTTTAAGAAGTGCTCTAACAGGCATCGCATAAGAACCTTGCGTCCAAAGGAAAGCATCGATTCATCCCTGCATTCCGGGAAACAGAATTCGCATCGCCTGTTAGTCCCACATCTACCTATTTCGCCTACGCGAATTCCCGTTTTTGGATGCTTCCTGAGCGCGCCGACGGATAGCGTAGCGTAAGGGGCAATGGCAATTTTCTGCCACGTCGGCCTCCTTGCCTTCAATGCAGCGTCGAAGACATGGATCGAGCCGCCTTGTTTTGCGCCGCTCGACCTCAGCGGACGGCTGCTGCCGCAAAGCCCTTACGATAGTTTTCAAGAACCGTACCGGTGATTTGGGCCCACGCAAGGGAGCTATTAAGGTTATCCGTCAAGACATTCTAGCTGGGGTGCCCGAAAGCCACCCGGTAGTTCTACTGGTGAGCAGATAGCGGTGAAGCCCGAGAAACCGCCCTCGCGTGCGTTATTGAGCGAGGACCCGACATCTCAGCAACTGCGCAGCCACAGCCCAGAATGAACCGTTCGTTATCTCACCACGGGGGGTTCCGCGTTGGAAATTGCACGTGCATCGACTGGTCTGGCCACCGCCGACCACACGAGCCAAACCCCGCGCTTGGAATCCGTCTCTGTCATCTGCATGTGCTACGGGATCTCATCTAATCTGATCGGTCGGGGGGGAAACCTGGCGATCCACATGTTTCTAAGTTGGGACGATTTTCGCGGATCTCAAAATAGCTCACCCCAAGCTTGGGTATTTATTACTATCCCCATTCAGCACCGACTAACTTAGCTACATTACACCACATATAGCCAAAATCTGAAAAAGCACGCCATGACAGAGGAGCCTGGAATCGCGCCAACAAAACAGCTCATGCGAGCGGGTCCGCCTCCCGGTTCGTCATTTTCCACCCAAAGACGTGCCGGAACGAGATCCCACCTCCCCCTTACAGAGCCTAGCGGGCGTCGGACTTATCGCCAGATATCGGCGCTAATGCCGCCAAGCATTCACTTCCGGCAATGACGATGTATTCGCAATGTGGCTTTCTCAGCAAGCAAGCAGAAACGTATGACGGAACGGTCGATGGAGGCGCCCTCCGTCGCCACTTATAGTAGGCATATCCTCACGGCTGTACGAAGCGGCTCCTTTCGCCAGCGAGGACGGGTCCTCCACCTTGGCGTCGCTTTGACGCTATGTTGGTCTCATTTTGATGGCCTTTGGGTTTAGCCGCGGGCGCGGCGCGCGTCTTCAGACCGCTTCGCTTACTCGCATATAGGACGGTAAGGTCGAACGGATGGGCGCTTCAAAGTGAGCACGGCCGCGCCCTGTAGTGGAACGAACAGCGCCGTAGCCAAGTCTCCCGAATGCCCTGATCGGAAAAGCCTGTCTGAGCTGTTGAGTCGTCGATCGTCTCTTTGGGAAAACATGGTGATGGTATGCGTCTTGGGGGCATGTCTTCCCAAAGGCAATAATTAAGCCTCCTGGGACAATTATAGCGGTAGATCCTCGCCTCAAGCACTAACCAGACCCCCACGAACTGCAGGTCAGTCTTTAATCGCATAGATGCATGTTGACGTTGATTATTGTAACCCCTGGCGATCCCAGATCCCAGTCCCTGGTCATTCACTGAGTTTCCCGGTCCCTGTTCGGCTGTGTTGATCATTACCTCAATATCTGTCCGGGTAGGATACTGCCTTCTCCGGACGTCTCGATCCTCGCTGGCATAAGCTAGCTACTGTTAATCACTTACGTAGAAGTCGAGAAACGCCTAGAATCATACCTACTACTCCTTAGAGAAGCTCTCGTGAATGCTCACTGTCAGAATCCATTCGCGGTGCAAATGAGGCGATTTGACGCATCCCATGCTTTTCCTAGCTCATCCTATTCGAACGACCCTGTTCTGTCACAATTGCTTAGTATCGCGTACTTCGCCCGTCCCGGGCCCGGTACCCGACGCTCCTCCAACTTCAAGCAAGACCTGCCGGCGCCACCGTATCGCCTTTCTACCCGTCCTCGGCGTGAGGGAACCCGGTCGTCCTCTTCCCCCGCCTGTCCCGGATCGCCGTTGACTACCGGCGTCCCTTCCCCGATCGTCATTGGCAGTCGGCGCTAGTTCCGGCAATCGCTGGGCTCCGGCATCGGGGCCGTCCCACCCGCCACATGATCCATACGCGGCGCCGTTAGCGCTTACGGCCCGATCCCTCGCGAGGCTGGTTGGCCGGCTTGCCGACTCCTTCTGCTGCAACAGGGAGCCGATCCGGTCATGCAACTTGCGCCGATATTTGAGGAGGGGCTCCGGGCCAGCTTCGTCAAGTGACGTGGCTTGTCTTTGCTCCTGTTCGTCGCATGCGTGGCCAGCCCGGAAACGACTCGCGGGTTTCAATCACGGGTATGGTAGATGATGTGGTATTGACTCACTACGAATCACCGAAAAAGCGCGCGGAAAAAACTCCCGCGCCGTTCGTTGGTAGACTACATATATAGTTCAGGCAGGTAGTTGCTTATCAGCGGACTAGTCTAGTTGTCCCCGTTGGAACAGGGGCTAAAATAGGGATGAGCAACTAACTAGACGACCATACTGCTGCGTATAACAAAGATAGCCGCGTGCTGTAGTCCCCAAGCCTCAAGGCCGATCATTTACGGTAGAATCTGATGGCTACTCAACCTACTTTTAATAGTCATTGCAGTGCAGCGTTTAGTACGATGTCTATTAAACAGGTAAACTGTATAGGTTCTTTGGCTCAAAACTTCTGCGAACTCCTAGCCGTGAGACAACCGCCTATGTTCGTCAGTTTGATTAAGTTATATCAACATTCCTTCAGGGAGCGGTTCTTCTTCAACCCGTCGAGTGAGTTATTATTAACTACGGATGGATTTGCATAGACCAGCCATCAGGGCCGTATCCTCACCGCACCCATTGTTCTTTCTGATCGTCAGCTTCTGTACTGTCTCTCTAAATACCCTTTTAGCGAGCCCACTAGTTTACACCCAGACAAGTATCTGTACGTAACCATTAGAAGCTTCCCGTTTTCATACAGCAAATGGATCCATATCGCGTACACCACAATCTGGCTGGCCAAGCGAACAAAACATTTCTCAGAATCTTCCCTTCCACCTGTGCCGCCAGGCGGTTCTGGCAAATTAATAGCGATACGTGCGGACCCCGGCGTCTAGTAGATTGCAACCCCCTGGGACCGAAATTGTGGCATCAAGGCGGTCCATCATAGCGCGTGCGAAGCGTGGCATGGCGAAAAGTTCGACATACCGTGCCATGGCCCTGTTATCTCTACCCAAGACGAAGGCGTAGTCGTGCATGAAGCGGGCGGGGACGGAGTTGTCCCGCGGCGGCCGACAGCGATTATGACAGCGCGAGATGTGCTCCAGCGACGGGTGCCGGCGCCGCAACTGCAGCTCGCCGTGCCTGAACGCGTCCATGGCCGCGTTGAAGAGTGGGAAGAGTCTGTATTCCTCCGCCATGAGGGCAAGGTTGAGGAGCGTGCTCTGCAAGGCCTCTGCTTTGCGGGTGGCGTGTTCTGGGATGCACAACGGGATGGTGCTTAGCGCTACGGAGATGTTATTTTGAACCAACTTATAACCTCGGGTGGCGGTAACGGTGGAGTTGGATTGACTGGTCCCTTCGTTGCGATGCTTGGTGTGAGGTGTCGCGGAATTCTTGGCGGGACCGGAAGTGAACGGGGCTTTGGGAACCGAATAGCAGGTTGGGGAGGGGGTTTCTTCAGGTCCAATTTTGGGCAAGATGGTATCATGTTTCTTGCGAATCGTGGCCGGGGTTGTGTTCACAGATCCTGCATCTGTCGTAGGCTTCTGCGTGCTGAATAGATTGCTTGCCGAAGCTGGCTTCCCATCGTAAAACATGGAAGAGCACGGGAGTTTGCTGCTAGATGTTGCACGCAGCGTAGCTGACGACTCTGATGCACGATCCGGTGACTGGGTTGCGGGGAAATTCGCCTGCCCGGGGACTGGAGCTCGACTTTGGTGACATTCGAAACGAAGGCGCAGTTCTTCCACTGAGTAGTGCTCATACATGGTATAAAAGCAGATGTGAACAAAACGGTCGAACTTCGGTTCATTGCTTGCTGGCGAGAACAGGCACGAAGAGGTCATGACTGGGCGGAAATGGCAGCTGAACCGCAGCCTGTCCAGGTGGCTTGCCCGCAACAGGGAAATAGCTCCCTAGGTCCGGTACTCGTGGCAGTCTGCCTCTGCTGTGCTGCAAGTAGGCAAAGAGATTAAAAGCATCGTGGTCCTCCTCGGGAAGTTCAATGCTCCGGCTCGATTTCTCAAGGCGCTGCCACAGAAGCGGACCCAGCTGTTGGAGCTGGACCTCGTAGCGGCGGCGCTCAGGTCCAACGATCACAGTGACGATCGTCCATCTGCTGCGACTAGAGTCGTGTTAGGTGATAGCTTCTCAATGCGTATTCGGGTTATAACCTCCTCACCCTTCCAGTGACAGATCAGGGAAGTCGGGGAAGTCGTCTCTCTTGGTGTCCGTCATTTCTTTTTGCGAAGGGCCAAAGGCTGTGCAGAACCTGGTTGTGACGACAAGACAGGAATTGCGGGCCGCGGGATACTTCGATTTTATTGCAGCTTGGCCAAGTAGGCTAAAGCGTAAAACTAGGAAGAAATGCTGGTAGAACGTCAAAATGTAAAAGTTGAAGGAATTATTTTAGGTGGCAGAAGAAGGTGTTGCGGCAGGTGCCACCCGCTTGTTCATATAATCAATTCGAAACCTTGATACGCGAGATCGTTCCTTCCTGAACAGCAATAACACACGAACGATGGCCTACCAGGCAGTCAGCAGGAAAATTCAAAATCCCCCAATACATTGCAGTCTCAAGACCTTGATATTTTGCGTTGCATTCTGTAGCGCGATAGGAAAAGTTCGGTCAGAACGGTGCGCCAGGATATCTATGATAATGACCTATTTATTTGGAACTGTTTCTTGATGAAGGCGGCCACCCCTTCAAGTTGCGATTTTCCCTTACTACCAGACAGAGAGCTTGATATGCTATAGAATGTCAGCGGAGGGATCCCCACCACCTAGACGGAAACAATAAATATGAGTTACCTACGACAACGCCCTTTCCATGGCAACAACAACATCAACAAAGCTGAAACTTATTTAGTTTCACGTTGTTGCCTCATGTACGGATCTACGACCGTTTTGATTCTTCGTACATCGTTAGTTAAGTGGAATCATAGCCAGAGGAGAGCTGGGCCATGGTTAAGGGGTGGCAATATCATCGACGGAGTGAAATTCAAAACTTAACATACCGAAGAGACCAGAGCCTGCATAGTGGACGGCTTCATCATACGTACGGATTCAATTTCCTGTTTTGCAACGATGAAAACAATCAGCTCAAGGTGACTTGGTGCCGTCGTAATGATAATATATACACCATACGTACAGTAAGACAAAGTCCTTAAAACAAACCACGGGAGTTAAAGGAAGAGTTGGACAAAAGAAAAGTAAAAAGTGAAAGTTTTCCCAGTCTCTGATTCGAACGGAGATCTCTGTATACTATACCGCTCAGCTGGAAACGGGCATAGTGAGATGTTAATAGACAGAGCCTGGCAGCGGCCCTCCATTTGACGTATTTATGCCTTCGCTCTTGTCCTCACGCCGGTACCGTCTGCCGGGCTCCGACAAGACCTGCAGAGTTCCACAATAGACAGGCACAGGACACAGTGAACATTCAAAACATACAGTTCTCGGCCGGCAGCTTGAGAGTCTGACAGCTAGTCGTCAACGAGGACTGGATCAATGCTTCTGAAGCGTGAGTCTCATCCGCATAACTAGTCGTGAAAGCAACTAGTCTCAATGCTCGTCGAACAGGCCGCATACTATGGTGCCTAACCCTTTAAGATTTCCCGGTCACAGAGGACCTTGAGCTCCCATCCTTCACTGTACTAAAAGCCCACGCTGCCTTTGCCCACCAACCGACCAGCTGATTCATTTCCCCTTTTCGCCATTAATATTCTTCGGAATCGCTACCGCTGAGGTAGGCTCAGAGGAAGGCCGCATGCTCATGCTCTTCGTCGGTCTCCTCGTCCGGCCATAGCCTCACGCTCAGCCCTCATAGCTTCGTCCTTCTTGGTGCCATCATCCTTCACCCAGCGGTAATGGTGCACCTCGGGGGGTCCCGGTTTGCGGGCAGTCCATTCAAAACACCAAGAGTCAGTACCAAGGCGCTTACTATCGAGATATTCACTGAATCCCTTGATTGTGGGATCATTGACAGACGCCGTGATGGTGATGCGACGCACGGGATCGGGGACCTTGAACGGCAGGACTTGGAAGTCACGAGGTGCATTCGCTAGTTCCTGTTTGAAGATGTCCGGGTAACGATTCTTTGAGGACCCGTAGGCCCAAATGCTTTTGTAGAGCTCCAGCCCCACCTGGAAGCCTGCATCTTCACCAGATGGAGAGTCGTGACGCTTTTGGGCATAGTGAGCAAGCTGTGCCAGTGTCTTTATCCATTGCTGCCTGTCGTGGTAGAAAACCAGGCGGAGATCGCTGAGCTTGGGGCACGAATTCATAGTGTTCCAGATGTAGCCCAGCTCCCCGATGCCCTGCTTCACATGAACCTCGAGATTAGTGATGAACTGACATGCGACATTGCCCAGGTCCTGCAGAAAGTCACCCTTCTTGGGCGGGTCGACAACATTGACGATGTTTCGGGAGAAGAGGAACTGGGTAGCTTCGGCACAAATCGTCTTGCACGTGAGGAGTAGATTCAGGGCATCGGGATATGACTTCCTGAAGTAAGGTAGTGGGGCATAGAAGTTCTCAGGATCGAGGAAGATCCGCTCATTGCTCGGCAAGGCGTGCCAGTAGATCTCCAATCGGATCTCGTCTGCCAATGCGAGTATAGGAAATGCTTTGTCCATGTTGTTAGACATCTGGACGGAGAGTCCCCTAAGAGATGGTGAGCTCATATCCGACGGACTTCGTTATCAGGGTGATCTACGTGTGAGGTAATCTACTAATTAGTGCCAAACGTAAGGTTGGGTTTAATGGTATACGAAATTAGGGCGCGAACTATGGACGGCATAATGGTTTTGGGAAATATGGGCCGCTTTTCGTTAAAGATTACTATCTGCCAGGCACCAGCCGCTGCCTGAACCGTCCGTCAACTGGTTGGCTCTGATGAGGTTACCTTGCGGCCCAGATTGCCTGGTAGCTGTCCTATTTGACCGTATCTATCTTTACCCAAAGCATCAAACGTGCATATGCGACCTTACGCATCAAACTGCCTTTAAGCCAATCAGATACTGCCGTCCTCCATTTGGTGTAATGTATTCCTCGCATAAACGATAATATCTCGCGCCAAGTAAGCGCGAGAGATTGTGATCGTTACAGACTGAGTTGAACAAAGCGCGGAAAGTATCGAGGCCTTTCCCAATGCGATATTCCTTCAGGATTTCCGACAAAGAGCGATTTATCGTTGTGGTGTGCTGGTTCGAGCGGAATCTTCCGCCCAGCCAGCCACGGCACTGAGCCACCTGGCAATGGCTGTGGTTAGTTTAGGGGCTGGGCTACCGCTGCAGTCCGATCGGGCCAACACAGAGACCATCTCCCTAAGGGTTGCTTGGATGATATATCGCTCTCTTCCTTGACGATCTTCGGCAACAAGTGTTCATAAGTGTACCAAACGGGGAATGGTGAGCTCGACTATAATTAAGGATCCTTGTCTTTACAGTTGTAGTAAAGCTTATACCGCTCTTGGTCTTGGTATTCTTCGGTTATTACCACATGGTAATTCGAAGGGACTATCGCCGCAGCGTGTGTACGGGGAACAAACACCGCAATGGAGCTGGTTCTAGGAAGAGTTTCGATTGTTGCGGTATGAATCTAGCGATTGTTGTTTGGTTCGGATGATCGAATTTAGGTCTCTTCGGCTGGGGGCTTGCAAGATACCCGTTCGTTGTAGGCTGAGTTCTACCGTTCGTCGGTGCTTATGCGAGCCACAAAGGCCGTCTTGCCGTGGTTACGCCTGGCGGTGCAATTGGGGGAATGACAGGCCTGTAGACCTTTGGAGAGCGTTTGTAGGTGCAGTAAACCAACTCAGTTCCAAGAATCGTGTTCTGGCTGATGAATTGTTTTGGCTCCTGCATGCCTTGGCCTGCGATGACTGCGCCGTCATGTGACTTACACACAAGGATCAATTGTATCCGTGCGCCCCATCAATCCACCTCCTCCCCCATATTAGCCATATAACTTCAACAATTCATTTCTTCATCAAAACGCATTCAATTAGAAAATTATATACATCATTTGGAAGCCTTAAAGTTGGGCTTCAAAACCGTATATACCATCCCCGACCGCGACGAACGGCTCTTAATTTTTTGGGAAATAATTTAATAAGCTTTATTATAAGGCCGAAATCCAATTATAATTAACTATGCATTTTTAATTATTTCGAATGTACGGTAACGGTATTTTTCGCTATCAAGTAAATACCCGAATTCGGGTTTAATTTCGTAAATTTTATCCTTTAAAACGCGCCAAAGGTGTTCGATAGGGTTTAAATCGGGCGAATACGGAGGCTATTCCATTACCCAAATACCATAGCTTTCGAAAAACTCCTTTATAACGGCAGCTTTGTATATTAAAGCGTTATCTTAAACGAAAGGATCGTTAGCCTTATACAGCAGAAGCAAACCTTTCTCAAAAACCTCGCAATAACGCCGGGCAGTTATTCCGCCGCCGGGCAAATCCGGATCTCCCTTGCAAAAAACTATAAGAAAAAAACCACCTTTACCGTTACGTTACTACATTATCCCCCAAACTATGATAAAAAAAACAGCTTTCCCATGGCTTTTCCGGTTTACAAGATCCTTTTTATAGCGTTCCGACGATAAGCGGAATACCCATTAGCTCGGGCGTCCGGGTACGGTTTATATAAAATATTCGTCAAAGAAAAATACCAAAAGAAAATGCTTTTAATTGCTCCATTTAAAAACTTCGTTAACAAACTTTAAACGTTTACGTACGTTATCCGCCGTAAGGTTAATTCTTTTCGCCGTGCGCTATTTCCTTAAAACGAACGTACGAAAAAAGCGCTTTATCGATAATTGGCTTATATTGGTACCCGTTTTTCTTTAAAGCTCGCCGTACATATCCCGAAAATAATGACGGCCTAATTAATGGAAATGTAAAGCTAAACGACCTTAAATTGCCTACTGGCGATATCCCCGTAGTAAGTTATGGACCGTTCTGTAAATTATAAAGCGTTGAAGTTGTTCGGCGACTCGTTGACGTTCTGTTCCCATCACTCCAGCCACCTGAGTCTGGGTTGCACCCCCTGCCACAGCTCCAATCATAAAGGCCCGGGCCTTTGGACTGAATTCGTCCCCAGGCTGACGATCGGCGACAAAAACGGAAGCAGCCTTATCCAAATCCATATTGTGGTTGCTAAGTTATTGGATGATGAAGTGGTAGGGGGTGGAGATATATGTCCAAGTTGGAAGGTGGGGTTGTCCGAGCGCACGGATACAATTGATCGGTGTGTGTGTAAGTCACGTGCAAGCACGCGCACAAGGCTTGAATGACTTTTCATCCCCCCATTCTAACTGCCAATTCAGGCTCGGAAAAGTGTCCATTCTCCAACAAACCGACACCGTCGCCGTAACTACTCTAGAAGAGGAATCTTGCGCTAGTAGATCTCAGCTAAAGATATACTCCACTCACTATCATTCTAGCACCGGCCTTTCATTCACCTTTCCCATGTCAGCGAATCTTTATCCCACTCAGCCTGTGTCAGAGTCATTCTCCAAGGCCGGCATGGTTTTCGACTGGTACCACACCTTGCCATCGAGACGTATTAACCTGTGTGACGACTACGCCGGCAATGAGTTATTCCTAATCGAATTCGACTCACTACTTCTTCACTGCTTCTCTGAGCCCAATATTGACTTTGGTAGTAAGTAGATTCAATGGAACAGGTATGAAGCTAACGTCCCCTAGACGGATTCCAGCTCCTCCACGCCGTTTATGTGGTTGAGAAGCTCCTCAGTGACCTCATTCTGCGCAAGTGTCGCTTCCAACTCATCTGCTTCCATCAAAACGAGTTGCTGTGCATCCCTGCTGCAGCCAACAACGATGAGGTGCCGAAGTACCGCCTGGCTCGCGCAGTCATTATACGCCACGTTTTAACCAATGTACCTGCTGACTGCGGGATTGAATTCCATCGCTTTGAGTCGCTCAATGACAAAGAGTTCCGAAAGTTTCTCAAAGCCTCAGATGCTTACTTTGTTATGATTCATGATGGCGCTGTGGCAGGACATCTTCAATCTAAGGGCACAACTATTTCGGAACTGAAGAGAGAGCTTGACAGTATCCCCAGCATTTTTCAAAAAGCTGAAGGGCCTTCAGGAACTAACACCGAAGCACTAACTCGCACGGCCGCGAATAAGTTTTGGCTCCGGGTTATGATTTCCTGGTTCCTCACAAACCAGTACAATGTTGCCCTTATCAACGAGGTGCAGTTCCTTGACAGCAAGGCATGGTATCCCGAAGTCACTCCTTCCCACTGTTGTTAACCTACTTTAGGTATTGACCAATATTTTCGAACATGCCGACCTCAAGAAGCTGCCCGAAACCACACTTCAACCCCCCGAGGCTGCGACCTTGCAATCTCCGCCATTTGCCCATTTTCATGCCGTCGAGGGGCTCAATAACTTTTCTGAGGCTGATCTAGTCACGCTCCTGGCCCTCCAAAGCTCATTAGCAACTAGCCAGATCTCCAAGGACAATGCGGGCCTGTTTTTACTCCACACTGCGGCGTTATTTGTTCTTCCACTTGGGCACCGCTACTTGCCTACGTTCAGCAGTACAGACGGCTATAAGCATACCATTTCCTCATTTACGCAGTCGGCGCTTTCCATTCTCTCGAGCTCAGCATGTATCAGCCAGCTCAATGCCTCAGAAGTCTTATGCAACCTCGTTGATCTCGTCGATGGCCGCTTACTCGCTAAAATCATGGCCGACCACGAGTTACGCTCAGCTCTTCTGATTGAAGAAAACATAAAGAGGAAGTTTGACTCCCTATGTGCGGCGTTTGCTCGTATCTGCGGTGTTTCGATAAGCATCAAGGTTGAGCCGCACGGCTCTACCAAGCGCGAGATACATGCATCGGCCACCCTGTCCAATGATGGCGCCATCCTCTCCTTCAAGAGCTCAGTATTCAAAAGACATCTTGATCCCATTCATCTCAAAACTGATGATGACCCCGGAGCCCTAACCCCCAGTCAAACACAAATCTTCGAAGAGCTTTCATACTGGCGTAGTCAGGAAAAAGCCCCGGTCAGTAGAGGATCACCTGTCCAAGCCGAGCGAGAAGCCGAGAAAATTGCCCTCATTCAAGATCAAAATTTCCAGAAGGAAATCCAAGTGTATGCCGCCAGTCTAACCAATGCCTCCGGTAAGATTCTGGAACCCCAGATCATTGTTGCTGGCTCCACTAGCCACAATCGAAAGCCGGGCGCTGTCAGGCCAACCAAACAACAAAAGCCTGCTAATGAGTCTTCGAAACGAAGCAAAAAACCAGGGAATCCCAATAAAAAGGGTGGCAAGATCGCCGCACTCGAAGCTGCTGCCGAAATCAAGGCTATCACTATGAAGCCAAAGAGCGACATCAAGGCCAGTTTTTGGAGAGCCAAGTGTAAAAAGATTCTGACTGAAGACGACCTAATTACTCGTTACAAGCTCGGCCTCCAATATTTCCAGAGGTTGGATAAGGCTAATGAGCTGGGCCCCGAGGTTCAGCTCTTCATTGTTGACTGCCTTTTCCGTATTATTGTCAACGGGAAGACCTCCATCGATAAAATGAGCATTGCCGCTCTAATATGGGACTCTATTCATCGCTTGTCCATTGCGACTTCAGGTGTAACTCCAGAAGTTGCGGTAGCGCTCGAAGGCATTATCAAATCACTTGGCTTTCCTGGAATCAATATCAAGACCAATGCGCCATCACGACCACTAGCCTTTTCCTGTCTTGACCCAAAGACTCTTCAAAAACAACATTTTCCCCTTCCCAGTAGCCCGATCGAGTTCCAGCTTGAGCATTGCGGTCCGTACCTCGACCGAGCCATTGACTCAGCGCCAGACTCGCGCGTCCATTTTGAGCCTGACGGCTGGCAGCGACGCGTTCTCGATGCTATCGACAAGAACCAAAGCCTGTTTGTAACAGCACCAACCTCTGCTGGAAAAACATTCATCTCATTTTACGCCATGGAAAAGGTCCTGCGGGCCGATGACGATGGTGTGCTCGCATACGTCGCGCCGACCACGGCTCTAGTCAACCAGATTGCAGCCGAGATTCACGGCCGCTTTTCCAAGAATTATAAGCATGCAGGGAGCTCAGGGCGCTCAGTCTGGGCTATTCTCACGCGTGACTACCGCATTAACAATCCTACCGGCTGTCAAATACTCGTCACCGTCCCACATATGCTCCAGGATATGCTGCTTACACCGTCGCATGCGGAAAAGAAGAATTCATGGTCCACACGTATCAAGCGCATCATCTTCGATGAGATTCATTGCATTGGCCAGGCCAAGGACGGCATAGTCTGGGAGCAACTTCTTCTGCAAGCGCCATGCCCTATCATTGCTCTCTCTGCTACCGTTGGGAATCCCCGGGAGTTAAGCGATTGGTTATCATCGACCCAAAAAGCCAATGCCAACGAGCTCGTTACGGTTCAGCATCACTATCGATACTCAAACCTGCGAAATTTCATCTACGTACCACCAAAGGCATTTTGCTTCTCTGGACTACCTGCTCTTCCTGGTATTTATACCCCCGGTCTTGATGGATCAAATGCCTTCGCCTTTGTGCATCCCGTTGTTAGTCTGGTCAACAGAGAGAAAGGAATGCCTAGTGACCTTAGTCTCGAGGCTCGCGACTGTCTGCGACTCTGGCATGTTATGTCTCAGCACGCTACGGAGAAGCATAGTCTTCCTCATTCACTACATCCAGACAAAATACTCCCCCCGTTGGTCAAGAAAATAGATGTTATCAATTGGGAGGCCGAACTCAAGGTGGTGCTCCGCCAGTGGATGCTTGATGACAGCTCGCCGTTTGCTCTGGTTCACCGAGATCTTGGCAGCACTCTCCAGCATCTGGTGGCTCGCGATATTATGAGCACCAAGCACAGTTGTGGCAAAGACTGTGGCCATCGCAAAGTAGATGCTGACAGTCCTGTTTCCATGATACTGCCCGTTCTAGTTGACCTGCATGCTAAGGGCGCCTTGCCGTGTCTTGTATTCAACTACGATCGTATCATGTGCGAGACGCTAGGGCATTTCATAATCGACGAGCTTGGTAACAAAGAAGATGCATGGAAGGCGTCTAAGTCGTCCTGGCAAAAGAAGATTGCTGATTTCGATCAGTACAGGAAAGAGCTGGAGATTGCCCGCTCTCGCGCCGCCAAGGCCCCGCGGAAGGAGCCCAAGAAAAAAAAAAAGCGCGGTGAAGATGACGACGATGAGAAACTCTCGCGAGCCGAACGTGCCCGTGAACAGGCTGATGCCGACGCCAGTGTGTGGGCTGGATTCAATCCGGACGCGCCTATCGACGGCTTCCATTTCGCGGACATCACCAAGCTGGCCATGTCAGAGCTGGCCGAATTCCAGTCGGAGCTGCGTGGCTGCAAGGTGCCGGAGTGGCTTGTTTGTGGACTGGAGCGTGGAGTTGGTGTACACCACTCGGGAATGAATCGCAGGTACCTCCAGATCGTCGAAGTGCTCTTCCGCAGAGGTTTTCTGCGAGTGGTTTTGGCGACAGGTACGCTTGCATTAGGTATCAATATGCCTTGCAAAACGGTTGTATTTGCAGGTGACTCGATGTCCCTAACGGCGCTTAACTTCCGCCAGGCAGCTGGTCGTGCCGGTCGTCGCGGCTTCGATGTACTAGGAAACGTTGTCTTTGTCGGAATGCCAATGGCAAAAGTTTTTCGGTTACTAAGCTCCCGCCTACCGGACCTTACTACGCAGTATCCCATCAACACATCTTTCATCCTCCGCCTAGCGGTACTTCTCTATGGGTCCAATAACTCACCGTTCGCCCTTCAGACTATCAATTCCGTCTTTTCACGGCGGCATCTGTATCTCGGTTTGCTAGAGTCTGGAAGAACAGTCAGACACCACCTACGCTTCTCCATCGAATATTTGCGTCGACAGTTGTTACTTGATACGGACGGTGCTCCTATCAACTTTGCAAATTGTATTTCGCCTTTGTACTACACGGGAAATTCAGTTTGGGCATTCTACGCGTTACTAAGTAAGGGTTACTTCCACAAACTGTGCAAAGACATCGAGATCAATCCGGAGCGTGTCCTTGTAACGCTGATGCTTGTCCTGTCGCACATTTTTGAGCGTCAATCGTGCAAGTATTCGGATATTGAGTTCATCGACGACGTCATCAAGCGCTCCCCGTCTATCGTCTTTCTCCCACCGTTGCCGAAAGCTGCAAAGGACGCGCTCAGTACACATAATGCTGAGACTCTGTCTGTTTTTAAGGTATATGCCAAGACATATATCGATCAGTATCTACACTATAAAGATAACAAGCTTCCGCTCACGCGATGTCGTATTGGGTCTGATGTAACAGTAGACATACCAGTCAGCGCCAGTACCCCACCACCGGTCGTCCGCTCGCCATTTGTCGCGCTCTCTGGCCATGGTGACGAATTTTCTACCATTTCCGAGCTATGCAACACCGTCCGCTCCGGAGTATTCCTGGAAGAAGCAATAGTACCGCACCTACAAATCTATCTCGAGGAATCTGATCCGCCCTTTAACGCATACCTGCTCGATTTCTTTAAGCATGGCGATATAAGGACGATTGAGCACGTAAATAAGATCCAAGCATCAGAGATTTGGTCACGCCTGAAAGGTATGTTGGGTTTGTGTCGCGTTTGGCATACTTTGAAACGCTACTAACATTCTTCAAGACTTTTCCACGATTCTACACACAATTGTTGCCTGTCTTGCCGACTTAACGAAGTCTAGGCCTCTGTCGAATACGGACAATGTGGATATCCAGGGCGAGAGAGATGCTCTCAGGGTGCAGCGCAATGGCAAAATGTTTGTGAAACAGGAAGAGACTGATAGCGGCAGCTCTACTGAAGAGACAAGTGTCTATCGCACTGCCAACGCTGAGAACACAAATGCCAATGACGATAATGAGGAGGACTGGTATCACAGTGGAATGAATGACAAAGGCCTGCTCAGAGTACTTAGAGCTTTTGCCGAGTTGCACGGCGAGTTTGAAGTGAAGTTGAAAAAGATTGCTGTCTAGGGATTGAAATAGATCGGACCAGCAGGCATTGGTGAGTTCGGCGCAAATGAGCGAATCTCTTGGGAAGCAAAGGGACAACTAAGCTTGTCAAGATGAGATTTGTTGTATGGGAATTGATGGTGGGCAGCGCAACATTTTGTCGGCAAGCAGACCGCCAGTTTCATATTGTTTGCCATCAGGCAACAGTGGCCGGAAATGGCGTCCAGAATGTGGTGGCAAACCTGTAATCACCAGAGATAAATACGTTGCCGGTCCAGGGCACATTTCATAGAGTAGACAGGAGGATCAATGTCAGTTTTTTTGTATGTGCAGTTTTTCCACACTTTGGATTACTATTGATTATTATTTATTTTCTTTTATTTCTAATTTTATTTTCAATATTTTAATTTAATTTATTTTTAATTTTAATATTAAAATTTCATGTTAAAATTAAATTACTTTGTTTCGTTTTCATTTAATTTTCAGTTTCATTCTCAAATTCTTTTTTAATTTTTTAAAAATTTAAAATTTAAGGTTTTAAATTTTTATTTTAATTTTTAATTCTTTTTTTACTATTAGTGCACTTAGTACGTATCGAATTCTGCCGTTAATTATTTCGCCAGCTGCCATATAAGTCGGAATGTCATGGTGACAACTAGGCTTCGTCATCCTCACTATTATCAGGTGCCAAGGTGGAAGCTTCTAGATATAGGGGCTATACGGGGGCTATATAGAGGTAATATTTTGGCTTTTCGGATGATGTAGCAGACTTTTTTGAACCCTTTTTTAACAGGAGTTAATTCGTGGTTTTAAGAGAGCTAGCGAGTTTTCCAGTTAATTAATGGATTGCTGGAATTAAGCTATGGTATTTCCGAGATAACATTATGACCTGAAATGTCGGCGATATCCAACGTAAGATACTTTTGATTTTTTTTGATCCATGCTAGAAGTTTTACGGTTTCTTTAAAGATTCGCCCGTTATCGTACTTGGACAAATTTTTATTAACCGTACGTAATTTATAAAACTTTAGCTTGTATCTTTTAGGAATGTAATATTTTTTAGTTACGGCTGGCAAAATAAAGTTACTTTCTGCCTTAAAGTTAATTATAGCTTTAAAGGTTTAGCTTTAAGACTAAATAAAAATCTCGATTTGGCTTTGAAATCCTTTTTTTGCTTCGCATAAGGTTTTGGCTTTTATAGCTTCTTCATGTTTTAATTTCGAAGGCCTTTGCCGTTTTTTAACTTCGTAATTCTGTTCGTTAGGAAGCGTTTCTATTCGCGGGCTTTCTTGACTGTGTATTTGGTATACTTGTGGTTTATGCAAGTATATTACTTTCGATAGCCAATCTGGTATTTTACTTTAATAATTTTTACCTTTAAGGTTTAAAGAGGTTTTCGATTCGAAGTTAAGATTTTTGCAGGGTTTGCTCCTATATCTAAAAGTTTATGCATTAAACATAGTATGAAGGTATAGCATAAGTAACTTTAAATAATAGCTTTTCGGCTTTGATTAGATTCGGGGTGCAAATAACAAGATCGAAGATATTCGGGCTACCGAGGGATTTCGACGTATCTACAGTCGTTATCAGGCTCTGTAAAGGTTTCTTCGTTCCAACCGGGCTAATAATTGCTATTTTCCTTAGCTCGAAGATGAATTGGATAATTGTTATCGGTACAAGCTAAAAAGTAAAGAAGATCGTGCTTATTAACAGGGTTTTGTTTAGTGACCTCAGTTTTAAGATATACCGCCCGTTTGGGAGGTTCGTTAGATTCAAGGGTTTTCTGCTTATAGTTGTTAGATTAGGGGCGTATCTGGTCATATTCGTGTTGTACTTCGTACTTTTGCATATCTAAATGATATTCGCATTCTAGCTTTATGGTTAATTTGGAAGCTAGTTGTCCGGGATAATATTTGCAGGCTTTGGTTGTTTGATTTTGGCAAATCAGGCAACGTTTATACTCTGTGTCGCCGCTTGGTTTACAGTAGATGGTCGCGATGGTATATTCCTGCTAAAAGGAAGTAGAATTAATGTTTTTTAAATTTTTTTTTTAATTTAAAGGTTTTTTTTTATATTTTTAATTTTTAAATTTTTAAAATCTTTTTTTTTCGCCTTTATTTTTTGTTTTTTGTTCGGCCGTTCGGACTTTCTTTTGAGAAATTTTTTCCTTTTTGGAATTTCTCTTGGCTAAAGAACGACATTCGTTTTTATAGTAGCTTTTTTTGCTACAGTTAAAGCATTTAACATTCGACTTGTCCTTTTAGGTTCCTTTAAAGTAGTATTTGCTTTTTTTTGCGTTCTGTCCTTATTTTTATTTCCTTAGAATTTGCTGTTAAAGCTTCGATCGTCCCTTTTTCTGTTGGACCTTTTCTTCTCCAGGTACCTGTTAAAGGTACGTCTGTCGGCGATAATGGCCTTGTCGGTATAATCCTGGAAAGGCCTTATTTTGGGTACTTTGTATATTTTGTCCTTGACTTATGATTTTAGGCCATCGTAATAAGGGTAAAATAATGCACTTTTCGGAAGGTAAAAGGTTGCTGCAAAGCGATTAAATTCCGTTGTATACTTAGCCGTTAATTTTGTCTGCTGAAAAAGGTGCAGCTTTTTAACGACATCCTGTTGCTTATTTGAGTTTCTAAATAAAGTTCGTATTCGCCTTTTTAAATGTTAGTAATTACCGAAAATGTAATTGGTAAGGTCGGGAAATTCGTCGGGGTAATTTTCGAGGTAATTCTTTATAATTGGCTGGAACTATGAAAAAACCTTTTTTATAAACAATTAGGAAATTGTTAATACTTTTTGATAATTTTCCCTTAAGGAGTTTTCGTAAAACATAAGGTGAAGTTTGGCTTAAATTAAGAATTTTTCTATATATGTAATACCGTCGTAAGGTTTTAAAGGGGTTAGTTTATAGCTTTTAACTTTGGACATTTTATAATAAGTAGGGGGTAAAAAATTGTTTTGGTAAAATTGATTCGCGCCGAATAAAAGTAATGTCGAAAACCTTTGTTATCGAACGAATTTAATATTTTCTCTTTTTATCGCTTAAAGTTTAGTTATTAAGGTGCGTCGCTTGTCGTGAATCGTAAGGTCTTTTTCTTTGCTTTTCGGACTATCGGATTTTTTCTTTTCCTTTCCCGGTTCGTTTTCTTAAATTTTAAAAGTTTCCTTGGGATCCGGAAAAGGTTATTGCTAAGAAAAAGAAGGGTTTTTTTAAGACCGAGTAATAAAAATAGCCATGTTATTAATTAAAGAAAAGACTTTTTTAATAAAGAGTAGAATGTTTTAATCTAGATATTAATCCATTACCAGTTGGTAACGGCGATCGGGTATTGTTAGATATAGGGGATATCAGTTGTGTTGTTTTAGATGATTGGCTGCAGGCGCTTTAGAACGCGCACTCCTCTTTTTATGGAGTCTAGTTACGGAACCTATATGTTCCGATTAGAGGGAGTCATTTCATATATGGGGTGCTAGTGCACCCCCTGCTAGCAGATACACCCCCTTAACGCTTTGATGTAGTTACGGCGTTGATCAGCACTTATCATCACTTTTTAAAGCTACAGCTTTCCATTATACCTCTCCTCCGGCGATTAAATCCTCCTAATCAGCCAATTTCTTTTTTGAAATTATTCGCAGGTTATTCTGCCGCCGATCAATAGCTTTTATAATATCCACCAGTCCTAACTGCTCTTTAAAATGCCTAAAGAGTTCGCGTATTAGAGCCTTTATTAACCCATCAGCCAGCATATCGCCCGTAAATATATAATGCACTTTAATTATATCCCTTTCTATAGCTTCTTGTAATTAATAATTATGTATATCTATATGCCGCAGCTTCGTTTATAACAGGGCGACAGCGGCGTTAATAAGCCGTATAGCCTGTTAATTATTGTACCACATATTCAACGGTCCATTATACAGGGTAACTTCTAGTTTTTTGATTAATCGAAAGCTAAATAAGGTTTTTTTTACAGCCTGCGTAAGGAATAACAATTCCGCTTTTCTTATAAAAGTAATTACTGTATTTTACTTATTCGACTGCTATCTTATTACTTTTTTAAATGATTTAATAACGTAAGCTTAGGAACTTTTTCGGTCGATCGTATTATCC
>QJNY01000388.1:0-78980 GCA_004155945.1 Monosporascus sp. mg162 | reverse complement strand
AATGGCCTAATGACACCACCCTCTGGGCAGAAATTCCTCAGCCAAGACGCTAAATACCGAATCTAGCCCATTTTAGGTGTAGTTTTCGTAATGGTTGTCGTCAACGAGTCCTTCATACCCAAAGCAATGTATCTTTTCGCCCGGAGTTATCGGAGTCCCTAAAATGGCTTAGATCAGTGGCAGAAATTAACGAAAATAGCGCTTCCTAAGCGACTGTTGCGAACAGTCGCTTAGGAAGCGCCACTTTCGCGTTGTAAAGTTATAAAGTGACAAATCCATCAATTCGAAGCCATCTTTATCGTTATAAGCCGCAGAATATGGAAAAGCTTTTAGTTCAGGAACGTATTCGGCGTGCGGCGATCACTTTCGCTGTTATACGAGCTTTGCGTATACTGAGAAAGGTTAAAATGAAGAAAAAGAAGGATCGGCGATATCTACCTGTGGCAGAAAGAGAAGCCCATAATCCGGAAGATCCTAAAGCTTTACGAAGGCTCGCAGAAAAGATTTTAAATGGGTTAGATCGGAAATTCAAAGATTTTTTCCGTATAAGCAAGCTCCAGTTTTTTTTGTTGTTGCAATGGCTTCAGAATTATACTGGCTTCGGCGATACCCGCTATACCTCCGCTGCTTAAAGGCTTATGATATTCCTATATATTATGGCCTTTAACGAAATATAGAGGAACGCGGCTGATCGGTTCTTTATTTCGCAGAATATTGTTCATTTTATCGTATACGAGCTTCTTAAGTGTATGGTGACGCTTTTTCGTACCTTCGTGAAGCAACCGAGTGCGAAATATCTTACGCCTTCGATCGAACTGGATCCCAAGTTAGAACAGTTTAGTAGGTGTATCGGGGCAGTTGATGGTATTTACTTTTACGCCTTTATTGGGCAGAGCAAGTAACGCGGATGGCGAAGTCGTAAAGGCTTTATCTTGCAAAACGTATTCGCAGTTGTGAGGCATAATAGAACCTTTAGTTACGTATTAGCCGGCGTTTAAGGTTTTATATATGACTTTAAGCTTTTCGCGGATGCTGCTTCGCGAAGCTTTAAAGTGCCGCCGGGTCGGTTTTATCTAGCTAATAGTAGCTTCGGCAGTCGACAGGGGATTATCGTACCTTTCCCGGCGATTAGATATTATTTTCAGGAATGGCGGTTAGGTTAAAGAAGACCTTAGACGGTAAAGGAACTGTATAACTTACGCCATTCGAAAATCAAAGTTATCGTAAAACAGATATTCGGTATGCTAAAGAGGAAATTCAAGATCATACGGTATTCCGCGCCCGAATATGGCTTGATATCGTAAGTCCGATTCGTATATACCGCGTATACCTTATACAACTTCATCAGAAGGAACGGTAGAAAGGATATAGATGAAAAACGAGGACTTACGAAAGCTAAAAAAGATATTTTCGAAAAACGGCGGCAACGCGCTGCTTTAAAGCTGAACGGAAGGCATCCTTATAATATACGGTGGCGGAATTATCAGGAGTATATGGCGATAATTCCTAATAATGATTAACAGTTAAATTGAAAAAAAGTATATTGATTTAATGGAAAACGCGTTGTTTTGCAGAAAAGTATGTTACGTTGCAGAAAAGTATGTACGTTAGAAAAGGGAAGAAATTAAAAATAGCTAAGCATTAGGTTAGAAGTAACAACTGTATGCAATAATTTTGATAAAGTTCTTTTGAATATAGAAAAACCGTTGGTTTATATGTAGATTTCAAAGATATCAAGTATTTCGGGAAACTGTTGCAAAACAACTTTTTATTTGCAAAGTTCCTATTCGAATGCTTTCAGCCTAGTGGGCCGAAATAACCCCCTTAATTGGGCCCCTTTAGGGCCCCCTATTTTCAGTATATAACAAAATTCAACACCAAACCTTTCAAGCGATAAAACTTAACAACGCAATAAGAAACATATAATGATTTTTATATCAATTAATTCGCCTTTTGAAGGTAATTATGGTGTATATTTTTAATCGCGATTTGTCGCAAAAGGAAAGGTTAATTTCGAGCGCGAATGTGGGTAAAACTGTTGCAACGATTTCAAGATATGCAAAACGCTAATTTCTTTAACAATTTCTTTAACTTCTTCGATTTCTGCAATTTCTTCAAAGCGATTAGCCTTCGTTATCCTAACCCTTCCGTACATACAAATTTATATGGTTACCTCGGCTATTATTATTAGATCCCGTCGATTAGCGTCTTCAGGTAGGTTACCTTTTATTCCTTCGATTTCAAACTGTTAAAAATCACAAGGTTTATTTCTTTCTTAAGTACCGTATAGGCTATCGGGAAATCAAAAGCCTTGATATTATCCGTGAGGTTATTAACGAGATAACTTACTGCCTTTTTTACATCTTTAGAGCCTTGTACCCGGCTGAAACCTTGAAAACCGTAAAAGCCTATCGCGATAGCTTTATTTTCGCTTAGATTCTTTTTCGAAGCCTTTTGCCGCTTAGCTGAAAGCGGCATTTTTTCCGTTGCTTGAGATAAAAGTACCGTAAGCTGTAAGTTTATTCTTCCATCGCCTGATAGCTTCGCGTTGATATCAAGGTCGAATTTGTTTGCCCGCGTTTTAGCTTTAAAAGGTTTCGACCCTTTTACGGCCTTATTACTGTCCTTCCCTAAAGCTGCATTCTTATCGCTAACGTTACCTTTATTAGGCAGATCGGATTTATTACCGGCTTCCCTAATAAACTTTCCCGAAGCGGTTTCCTTCGCGAAAACGGTCCGATATAAGTCCTTATTTACGAAAGGTTTTTTACGAAGCTACGTTGCGCTGGGGTCCTTCTTTAGGATAACCTCCCATATTTCTTCGGATAAAAAAGGGATACCTTTTTCAGTCTTTCCGTTACCGTTCGTTTCGAATGGGATTGCTACTAAATACTGCGTCCACCGTTTCTTTTCCTTTAGGTACTTCGTTTTTATCGTATCCCCTTTCCATAGCTAATCGTTAATACGTAACTTTATATCAACAGCAAAATCTTCGTATACGGGCTTCAAAACGGCAGGGCGTTCGATTGCGAATCTGTTTTCTGCTATATAAAAAGAAAGCAGATTTATAAAGACTTCAGTAAATTTAGCGTTCCATCGTATTCGAAGGCCCAAGCCCCGCAAGCGTATTTTCCTTTTCTGCTTTTTTTGAAAATTACTTTTCTGTAAAGCCTTTTATAACTGTAACCCCTGTAAATCCTTCTTAACCTTCTTAAAGTTCTTCGTAAAGCGTTTTTTTCGGCCTTAATTAAGCTGACTAAGGAATAAATCAAGCTATAACTCGTCTAGAAGGGATTCGTTTAAAAGGGACTCGTCTAGAAGGGATTCCGGAGGTGGCGTGTTCTTAACGATAATCTTTCCACCTGTATTATCGCGAACGAAACCGGAGTCTTCAGATACGAACGCGGTATCCTCGCCATCCTTTCCTTAAACAGCGGAGGCGTTCGGTTGAAAGGAACCCATTTCTTTTTCAAGGGACCAGGGTTACGAAGCCATCGTCGAAAGCAGCTAAAGCGACTGCAGAAAAGGGCTGCAACGCCGATTCGGTGAAATCACGATTTCATCTCCACTTACACATATAGATAGCGTCAGCCAAGAAGGCGGTGACTCCTTTGGGTCTAGGCCCTGGAGTTGATACGAATGATACATTGTGAGTCCCCAGTTTTATTATGTGTACTGATGTACACGTTGTCATTAGGCCATTAGGCCACTAAGCAGTTGTCGATCAAGCTCTCAGAGGTAACCTAGCACTTTCTAAGGCGATCTGCTGGGGAGGTCTTGCGTCCACTCCAAAAGAAGGGATCCAGGTCATGTGGGTGCAGATTACGTCATGGATACTTCCAGAAATCGCAAGAAAAATCGCCACGGGCATTCAAACGCCGAAGAATAAGAATATAAATTAGCATGGACTCCTACGACCTTCTACTACCAAAGTTATTAAAAAAAAAAAAGAGAAAGAAAGAGATGGAAAGAAAAATAAGGGCGACACGTGGTATTATGTGTATTCCTTCAGGGCCGGTAAATCTTATGGAATAGGGTTTTTTTATAGCTTCGAGAACTTTAATAGCCCCGAATTTAAGAGCCTAATTATTACGACCCTCCCCGAATCATAACCGAGGCCAATGTTTGTAACCGTCGACGGCGTCGATAACGACGCAGGAAACGAAATAGCGTAAATGGAAGGCCGGTAGTCGGTCGGAAGCCACAGTACGTTATAGTTGTTCCAGGTAATCCAGGATTTATTAAGGCTTAAGGCGTAGCTATAGTATTGCGCTTTTTAAGCTTGATCCGGATGCGGAGTTTGAGGTAGCGATTGGATTTTTTTTGTTCCAGCAGCTAAATCAATACGGCCGATTGCGGTATTTAGATATAAGCCGGTATTTTCGAATGACATGGTTCGTATTATAATGCTAAGGTCGAATATCTGTTAAAGGAACCCCGTTGCCGCATCCCAAATCTTGACGGTTTTATCCCTTAACCCCGACGCCAGGAGCTTGGAATTATGGGAGAATATAACCGAGTAAACCGAATTATTATGGCCCTCGAGCGTTTGTTAAAAGGATCCCGTCGCCGCATCCCAAATCTTGACGGTGTTATCCATTAAGCCCGACGCCAAAAGCTTGGAGTTATGGGAAAATGCAACCGACCCAACCGAATAATTATGGCCCTTAAACATTTGTTAAAGGGATCCCGTTATCGTATCCCAAATCTTAACGGTTTTATTACCTGATTCCGACGTTAGGAACTTGGAGTTATGGGAAAATGCAACCGAGTAAACCGAATTATTATAGCCTTCGAACGTTTGTTAAAAGGATCCCGTTATTGCATTTTAAATTTTGATGGTTCCATCCCGTAATCCCGACGTTAGGAGCTTGGAGTTATGGGAAAATGCAACCGACCCAACCGAATTATTATGGCCCTCGAGCGTTTGTTAAAGGGATCCTGTTGCCGTATCCCAAATCTTAACGGTATTATCCATTAACCCTAACGCCAGGAGTTTGGAGTTATGGGAAAATGCAACCAATTCGATCGAATTATTATGGCCTTCGACCGTTTGTTAAAGGGATCCCGTCGCCGCATTCCAAATCTTGACGGTGTTATCCATTAACCCCGACGCCAGAAGTTTGGAGTTATGGGAGAATGTAACCGATTCGACCGAATTATTATGGCTTTTGAACGTTTGTTAAAGGGATCCCGTCGTTGCATCCCAAATCTTAACGGTCCTATTATTTGACCCCGATGCCAGAAATTTGGAGTTATAGGAAAATGTAACCGAGTCGATCGAATTATTATGGCCATTAAGCGTTTGTTAAAGGGATTCCGTCGCCGCATTCCAAATCTTGACGGTCCCATCCCGTAACCCCGACGTCAGGAGCTTGGAGTTATGGGAGAATGTAACCGACTCGACCGAATTATTATCGCCTTTGAGCGTTTGTTAAAGGGATTCCGTCGCCGTATCCCAAATCTTAACGGTCCCATCCCGTAACCCCGACGCTAGGAATTTGGAGTTATGGAAGAATGCAATCGACCCGACCGAATTATTATAACCTTCGAGCGTTTATTAAAAGGATCCCGTTACCGTATCCCAAATCTTGATAGTTTTATCCCGTAACCCCGACGCCAGAAGCTTGAAGTTATGGGAGAATACAACCGAGCCGACCGAATTATTATGGCCTTCGAACGTTTGTTAAAGGGATCCCGTCGCCGCATTCCAAATCTTAACGGTATCATCTATTAACTCCGACGCCAGGAGCTTAAAGTTATGGAAGAATGTAACCAACCTAACTAAACCTTTACGGCCTATAAGCGTTTGTTAAAGGGATCCTGTTGCCGCATCCCAAATCTTGACGGTGTTATTTAGTAACCCCGACGCCAGAAGCTTGGAGTTATGGGAAAATGTAACCGAGTCGACCGAATAGTTATGGCCTTCGAACGTTTATTAAAAGGACCCCGTCGCCGTATTCCAAATCTTGACGGTTTTATCAATTAATCCCGACGTTAGGAGCTTGGAGTTATGGGAAAATGCAACCGATTCGACCGAATTATTATGGCTTTCGAGCGTTTGTTAAAGGGATCCCGTCGCCGCATCCCAAATCTTGACGGTGTTATTTATTAAGCCCGACGCCAGGAACTTGGAGTTATGGGAAAATGTAACCGAGTAAACCGAATAATTATGGCCTTCGAACGTTTATTAAAGGGATTCCGTTGCTGTATCTTAAATCTTGATAATTTTATGTTACGGATTGGGAGTACCGTGACAGCTCCAGTATATATGCAGCTGCAAGCACCAGAATGATTGCTACAATTGCGATCATTCCGCCAATCTTTTGCCCCTGGCGCAACGGTATGGTGCAGCCGTAACATTTTATCCCTTAAGCCCGACGCCAAAAGCTTAGAGTTATGGGAGAATACAACCGACCTAACCGAATTATTATGGCCTTCGAACGTTTATTAAAGGGATCCCGTCGCCATATTCTAAATCTTAATGGTTTTATCCCTTAAGTCTAACGCTAGAAGTTTGGAGTTATGGGAAAATATAACCGACCCGACCGAATTATTATGGCCCTCGAGCGTTTGTTAAAAGGATTCCGTCGCCGCATCCCAAATCTTAATGGTTTTATCCCTTAAGCCCGACGTTAAAAGCTTAGAGTTATGGGAAAATGTAACCGAATAAACCGAATTATTATGGCCTTTAAGCGTTTATTAAAGGGATCCCGTCGCCGCATCCCAAATTTTGATGGTTTTATCCTTTAAGCCCGACGCCAGGAGCTTGGAGTTATGGAAAAATACAACCGAGTAAACCGAATTATTATGGCCTTTAAGCGTTTGTAAGTAAGGATTCCAGTTATATTCTATTATTAGCTTAAGCATTATCTATTCCGGCTTTTCATCCTTGAAAATCTTACGTATTAAGCAATGGGCCGGATTAAATATAAAAGCTAACGCGTATGTTTAAAGCGGAGCATTTTCGATTATTCATTTGTTTTAAAAAATAAACCGGCGTAAGTCTTGGATAAGGTTTAGTAATTCGCGGTCGGTCGATTATTTTTATTTTGATTAATTTTATTCCTAAATATAACGTTAAGATGAAGACTAACTTTTAACAAGCTTTTTAATCTTGTTATCGAGAGAATAGCGTCCTCTATATGTTGAATAAGACCCAAAGCTTCGAGCCAGTAAAGGAAATATTTATTAAGGAATCTGCGGACAGTTTCGCCCTTACGGAAACCGCCCTGATATTAAAACTGGCAGAAATAATCGACTTAATGGACACAGGAGTACCTTACGGCCGCAAGCGGATCCGGCTCTAGTGTTTTAATCTCGCCGATTGGCCCAAGATGATGCAAGCCATAAATGTTCCGCCGTAGCGTTAACATGGCTTGTAACGACCGCGAGAAAATGGCGTAATGGACGTCTGTAAGGCCGGAAGGGAAGATTGTACTGCTTACTTTCCCACTTAGGTAATCCTTAACTAATTAATGAATAAGGTAAACGTAACCGTCTTGGATCGTAAGGAACGAGCCATACATGGCTATAATATCCCTTATATTTTTCATACTGCCTGTAATCTCATTTGGTAGTTCAGATAAAACGCCGAATTCAGCTAAGCGAAGTGGTCGATATGCTAGAGCGACCGTCGAAAGTACGAACCGACAAAACTCCGGGTTCTTCCTCTTCAACTGTTGAACCTGGTTCATCATCCGATCGTAAAGCTCTTCTAAGCCCGTCGGTACTTCTTCGACCATCTGAAGTATGTCCCAACTGTTTGCTGTTTGAAGTTCCTAAGCAACAATGGCAACCCAGAGGAATATGCCGTTAGCCTTTTGGCGCATAATGTCTCGTACTTGAACCCTATGCTCGTTATCGTCCAATGATGGGAGATTGGATATTTTGAAATCGATGTAAGTATTGACGGCATGAGCTACCTGCTCTGCGTTCTGTGTCAGCTCGAGACTAAGCTTCATCCCTGAATTGTCCAGCTTTAGCTGCTGCTCGATATCAGGCCTATTACGGCTAGAAACGATCCACTTGACGCGAGGCGATACAGACGAGTTCTGAACGATAAACTTAAGAAGCCGCGGCAGGTCCGTCCCATGCTCGTCGCCCATCCCACACTCGTCGAGCGCGTCGATCACGATGTATGCCCTCGACAGGCTTGCGTCGCGCAGCATGTCCTCAAGCACTTCTGATAAAGTGAAGAAAGCGTTCGCGTCCTTGAAGAGCTTGGAGCGGGCATTATCGTAACGCTTACGCAGGTGCGAGACGAGTGATGGATATTTGTCACCGAGGAGGTATACCAGGCCCCTCAGCACGGCCGCGGCGTTGTTAAGGTCCTTGTTGGTACCCTGGCAAAAGAAGTAGGAGAGCGCGGCCGATGGCCCCTAATGTGCCAACTGCTTCTCCAGCTCGTCGACAATGGCAATCAAGAGCATAGTCTTTCCCTTCCCCGGATCCCCCTTAATCCATAGCAGCCTGGCCTCGTCGTTATTGCGCCATCGCTGGAAGTCCTCGTATTCGAGGATCCAGTTAGACGAGTCCGGAAACAGCCTTCCCTTCGTGTCCTCGATGCGCTTTTTGTCACCGCGGGGATCCGTTACGCGCAAGTCGGCCAGGCATTCCTTGTCCTTTTTTTCCTGTTTTTCGTTTTTTTCTTCTTGTCGCATTTCCTGAAGAGCCTGACGTATGCCGGGAAGAAGGTCTGCCGCCAGGGATTCCGCATTTCTAACAAGCTCCCTAAGACGAGACTTGATTTCCTGGGTGTTGTATTGATCAAAATCTTGCCGGATAGTATTCTTAGCGACCTTGATAAACTGGAGAGCGTTTTCCTAGTCGTTAAGCTTGACCATGTCCTTTAAAAAGACGACGCCTCGGTTTCGGTAATACGAGCAAACGCTTTTTATTTGGTATAAAAGAAGCTTTTTGTAAAGGTCGATGATATGCTTTTTTAATTCGCCTTTTAATCGGGCGGATTTCCCGTTAATTCGGTTCTCGTCGAGAAGAAGGTTTAATAATTCCCAGTACTAGTCCATCTTCGAAACGACATAGGCGATTTTATTACGATTAGCACCTGTTTTATTTATTAAGTTCGCGAGCATTTCCGGATAGATTAATAAAGCAGGACGTAATTATTGGCGATACTTACTTGTAAAGCAAAATAAGTATTAATTTACGCAATAGTAGCTTCCGGAACCAACTTGACTGCTGCGTCGATTAACTTTTTTACGGAAGATATAGCATGCATTTTTTTCTGGATGTCGTACTTTACGGCGGCCTTTTTCTTTATCTTTTTCAGCCCGGCCTGGACGAGCCGAACTATTTGGGACTACCTCGTTTTCGAGTTTATCTGTTCGATTTCGTTTTTTTGGGATGTTTTATCCGTTAAATTCGAATCCCTTTTGCTAAGCTTACGAGATAAAAGTTTTTCGTATGCATTTACCAGCTTCGGCTTTTTCTTTTTAAGATTATCGTAGGCTTTATTTTAAAGCCGCCCTTGCAGCTTAGAGGTTGTCGTGTTGGGAAAGGCCGGCTGTGGAGTGAAGGTCGTCGGTGCAGGTGAAGCAGGTAGGGGAGGTGTTATGGAAGCCGTAATCGCTGGCCGAATAGGGGGTGCAGAATTAGTTATTGGCGACGCGACTTGCTTATACGGTTCGGGCTTGGGATTTGCGACAGTGTTAGTGATTTGCTAGATTACTGCTTGTCTCTACGCAATACAGAAGCCTCCATAATGATTTGGATAGTGTTTGGACAATGGGTGGAGTGGCCGTACCGTCTTGTTTTTTATCCCTCTTCAATTTGGACTTGAACTACCCCAAATACTTACGCGCCATATTTTCTGCACGGATAGGCTTCGAGAGCAAGAAAAGACCTAGTATCGGAGATATAACTCCTTTTGGAGCAGAAAAAGAGTGCTGAGGATGGTGGTTGTCAATAGATTGTAAGGCATGGTTTCGTAACCGTCGTTATGCGGCTGAAGCACCCTTATAGTATATCGAGGCTTATTGGATAACATAAGGTTCATAACGTTATTGGCTCGGTAAAGGATTATATTGCGCGTAAAGTAACCCATGAAAAACGTGTTGTTATTTTTTTTATAACGACGCGAGATTTGACGCGAAACGTTCCGTTACGCGTTTTATGTTATTAATTATTATCCCGCTTAGGGTAATATTTATAAGTTAACGCGAAAGACTTGTTAAGTTTAACTTTAAGGTATTACGGCCCATTTTATAAGGTAAACAGCCGGCTATCGGAAGTTATAACTCGGCGGTTTGGGGCCTTTTAATTCCAGAAGCTAAAGCTTTATTTTATAAAAAGGTTAAGTAATGCTTATAATGCATTTCCCTAGGCTGCCAGCGCCTTACAAACGCCTGGGCATTTTAGTTTAGCCTTTAAAAGTTACGTTATCTTACGAGGTATTCCAGTAAATTCCTGTACGTTTTAAAGCTGAAATAAAGTTAAACTTATTAAGTACGGGCCGGGGCGGAATATTAAATTGCGTTCTGATTTTCCAGCTTTTAAAGCATTTCGAACCGAGCCGGGTTTTCCCGTTTAGCGACGTACCCGAAAAACCCTAGTATTAATACCCGAATCGGCTTTTGATTAAAACTGTATTAACAAGATGGACAATACGAACGTTAATACCAGTAAATACGTTATTTTAATTCATAATTATCCATTCATATTAATATTTATACCAGGATTAAAGTTTTTAAAAAAGGACGCCTTAATTAATATTGCTTTGCTCGCTTATAGCATTAAATGCCGGTGTTACCAGTTTTGCGGCTAAAATTGGCTTTTTTTCTTGCCAGCCTGGTTTATTAATTGCTGCCAAACCAGAAAGCCGACTACGTAATATCGAGAATGTAGCTAACAATTTGCTGGAGGTTTTGTTAAGTTAAAGATACTTTAGTAAATCTTACGGTTCTTTGTTCGGGACGACGGCCGAAAGGTAATGGGGTGGGGCGAGAAATGCAGCTCCCAAACCGTGTAAATAACGTATTTATACGGTTTCGCGCATTATGAGGTATGCGAATACCCAAAAGGGTAATTACACTTGGTTGGGCCCGTTATTTCCCATCTTGCTAGCTAGGTAGCAGCTTATGTCTTTAACTTCTTTCCCCTCTGGTTTCCCTTTCTTAATACCACAAGAAATAGCGAAGGATGCTACGGCACGAGTAATAATTAGAAACGAATGAGCAAAACAAGGTTGTCAACCCCTGATGTAGAGACTTAAGATACAAGATGTTTGGGCAAATCAAGAACATTTTATATTCTTTAAATTCTACAAAAACGACGGACACGAGGCTCGAAAGCCTTAGACCGACCGAGACAGCCTTTAGGCATAACGGTACGAACTGGCGTAATGTGGATGCTATACCGGCTTAAGATGGTAAGCCCTTTTATTATGAGCCAACTAACTTGGCGTATGCTAAAACGGTTAAGCCAAGCGTAATCCACTTGGTTCTTGGCATGTACGGACGGCCGGTTTTGTGCTAAGTGAATAAGGGGATAAAATACCAGATACGGATGCTGCGAAAGGAACAGAAAAAGGAAAAAAGGTCTTCCTTATGTTCCGGAGCAAAACGGCCCGATACCCGGGCCAGCTTTTGGACTCGGAATATGCCAGTACATGCTCTTGGATGGTACATTATATCCCAGTTCGGAACTTGGGATAACACATAATGTCATAGCCCGGAGTTTGGGATAATATATAATATCCCAGCCCAAAATTGGGGATGGTACATAATATCCCAGCCTGAACTTTGGGATAGTACATTACGTATCCTAGCTCAAAATTAAAGATAGTACATAATATCCCATCCCGCTATTGGAGATAGTACATAATAACCCAGCCTGAACTTTGGGATAATACATAATATCCCAGCACCGAATTTGGGATGGTACATCACGTACTGTCCCCCAAATTAAGCCAGTATATCAATCGTTGGCCTTTACGTTTTCCGTTACCAGATAACTTATTAACGGACTTATAAGAATTGGATTTTTCCTATTTAGGAATTACTAAACGGCTTAAACTTTCTATTTCGCGAATAAGTAATAATACTTATCCTATTTATAGGTATCCTTTTAAACATTATCCAAGCCTTATAAAAAGGTCCATTTTAATGTAATGCTAAGAAACCGCCTATAATACCCCGTATCTTAATATATTAGGTACGACACATCCGATTCTCGCTATTTTTCGAGCTAGGTTACATGTCCGACTGCTTTGGTAAGATAAGATTTAAGCCCATATTTTGCGCGGTTTTCTGCAACTTATAAGCCTTATTTTGGGACCAAAGTTCATACTGTGGAAACAAATACCTGGAGCTTCGAAGCATGCTTAACCGAAAGCCCAAAAATTAGGCTCCCGAGCTCGCTGAAATAAGCCATTTGGTCGAGGACCCCGCATGTTACCTACTAATTAGGTATAGTCCGGTCCGCTGCTCCGTTAGCACAGCCATCATGGCCTTTGCTGAGATAATTTCGCCTGATCGCACGGAAGGATCCTTTTTTTGTCCTTTTTTTACGTTCTCCCTTACACCTAAAACCGAGCTATATTGTCTTTACGATTGAATTCTTTTAAATTACGCATTTTTCAGCCGATATAAATCCCTTACACCCAGGCCCCATTTATAAGGTATCCAAAATTAAAAAATGTCCAAAATTAGGAAGTATTTAATTTTGACCCGTATTAACTAAATATGTTCGGCCGCTAATAATTAATTAAAGGGGAATTAACTTAGGGGAACTAAATAAAATTTAATACAATTATAATATTACCCGAATAAGCCTTTCCTATCAATTACGGTATTTTCGAACGTAAACATTAAATGCTATCTACCGGGTAAAATTCGAATTATAGTTTGGACAAAAGGATCCTGGGCCGTTCGGATTTTTAACCTCGCATTGTAATACGCTGCTAACCATATACCAAAGCGGCGATGCTATCTGGGTAGCCGAAAACCGCCATCTGGGCCCAGATTTAGATTTTTAACAATTATTTAAATACTAAAAAGCCCTTTAAGATAAAGAACTCTGTAAACGATTTGGTTTAACTCTACTATCACCTCTATGAACATGGCTGACCTTCAGCATCCGCCTAAAAAACGAGATAGAAAAGATAAGAATTTCGCTAAAGCGAGCGAAAACCTCATCCTGCGATATCACAAAATCAGCCGTAATTACGACGCAGACGTTTACCTCCTGGGTTATAGAAACTCCGCATAAAGGGGAAAGGAGAAAAGGTTTTGAAAGCCCAGGGACATTGCTCGACAATGACTTGGAGCCGGACGGCTAGAGGACTTATTAGAAAGATAGCCAAGGAATTGCTGGAACATTTTTTCTTCGAATATCCCCTACGAGAATCGTGCCCCGGTTATGTAAGGATGCGTATTACCTAATAGATAATTTAAGATTTCATGATTAATTCTTGATTAACATAAATAAGGGAAAAGGATGCCCTTATTCCGGAACCCAATTTGATTAAGGGTTATGCGCCATATAATATTCGCACGGATTCGGTTAGCAGGCGGAAACCAAAAATACTAGGTTATAAATGGAATTATATTTACCGGAGAACCAGAAATATGATATTCGTAGCTACTGCGGCGGTTTTCGGCCCTTAGTAGCTTACGTTTTAAAGTAACACTTATGGTTATTTTTAATACCAACCCATATTTTTTAGTACGTTTTCGGGATTTTGGTTTATGGTTTCCAGTTTCCCGGATTTCGACTGTAGGAATCCGTTAAATAACTGATTATATAAAGCCGTTTTATCCCGTAACGGGTCGATCCTTATAATTTACTTTTTTTGGTTTTTTTTTTTTTTTTCGAGCTTGTCTATATGCGTCCGCTGGCGGTCGTAGCCATATAGGATGTCCGCCGAAGGGAATACTAAAGTCCATAAGCTTGTAAAAGTTTTCGGTATAATAAGTTTAAAAAATAATATAAATCGAGATGGTAATAGCGAGCCTGCCGGTTAGGTTACGTCGTACATTAATTCCGAGCAGATTAATATAACTGTCGACGTAATGGACATTAACACTGAAAAACTTACTAAAGATGCGTTTTTATATAGTAAAAGTTTTTTCGAGATACCGTAATTATTACTTAATCGAAATTACCACTTTACCCGAAGCATGGAAGGGCGTAAAACTTGCTTGTTTGTTATTATAAGGCCAGATGTAATAGCTTTCCTTGCGAATAATTACGAGAAGGTTTCGAAGGCGTAAGTATTATTGCTTTAAGTAATTACGTTTTTATATGTTATCGCCAGCTTAGACACCCGTTTCCTAATCGCTTTTAAAGCTTTAAAAAATACGATTACGGATAACTAGGTGATAGTTATAAAATTTGCGTATTTTCGTTTAATTTAACTTTTTAATTTCCTTAAAATTATTATACAATCCGAAAGGCAAAAGGGACTGGTTTGCCGAGCGCGTAGTTATGGTAACGTAAATTCCGCCCTAAATATCTACTAAAATATTTAAGTATACCTTTTTACGGTACAAAAAAAGGAATTAATAAAACGTATACGGACTGGAAAGCGATGGAAGAAATTGGCAAAATTTTTCCCGTTTTTTTTCATAATTTATCCGGATGCCGTTAAAATAGTTATGTACGTTTTTATTTACCAGCTATTAACGTTAACCAATGCTAATAGCCGCAAAGAAATGATTTTAAGAAAATAAACGAGAAAGAATTGGTAAATTTGGCGATTAAAATTTTTTAAAGCCTTTCTGCGCAGCTTTATAACGCCTGCCTTAATTTTATTAACGAAGCTAAATTAATCGTATAATTAAATTAACGTTTAGAATAAACCAAATGCCCATAATTGCGATGCAGGTAAGGCGGACCCTGTACCGTAATTGATGGAATCGGTAAAGATTTTAAAATAAGAATAAATTAAGATAAAATACTGAAATAATCAAGGTAATTGAAATAGCGTATTGAAACGGAATATGGAAATAATTAAGCTGGAGGATATTGAAATAGAACAGTGGGATATAACCTTAAAACAATAGTAGACATTGAAATTAGATAATAAGTGGGATATGGCCCCGAAATAATAGTGGACATTTAAATGGGACAGTGGAATATAGCCCTGAAATAATAGTGGATATTTAAATAGGATAGTAAAATAGGTTATTGAAATAAGAGGACATTAAATTCATATAACGTGCTCCGCCCAGTTCCGATAATTGCTATCAGCCCAAATATAACTGCAATAAACATAAGTTTCTACTGGAGGCCTTTTACGGGTGGCTTAATACCTCTTATATTTGCACCCTGGTAGGAGAATATGGATTCCTACGTTTGGTAAATATTACGTAACAATAAACGTTTCCCACATCCCCAAATTTTAATCCTAAATTTAAGATATAATTCGAATCGGAAAACTTTAACGCCTATCTAAAATAGCTTACCAATATAAATTCGGCCAAATCCGTAAATAGCAGTGCGGGTCAGCAAATCCCAACGACCCCGAACGCCTAGAAGGACATTTACAATAAAATGGGCCACCTTCGCTGACGCGCGGCTACTCTACAAATCGCAAAGGCGGAGTTCTTCGCAAAAGCGATCGACTTGCCGAGCCTGGTCGCGCGCCAACACAAAGGAATCGTCGGCATTCGGCGTCCGGATACGTTTCGAGAGATAGGGCGGGTAAATATCCGGTACGGAGCAGGTAGGCGCGTTAATGTTAGATGGATGCCTTAAAGAAGTTGCGGCTTTAAGCGAAATGTTACTAGATCACAAAGCTTTACATACATTGGTCATTTCCCGACTAGTATGTATATAAATTACAGGCGGGTAATTTTATTAAGTCAAAAACCGACAAACCACAAATTACTACGCCTTACCGTAACTTATAAACCCCTAAATTTGGCAGTAACGTTATAAAATAATTAATCTCGTTACATCGCGGACTTTCGCTTACCCACTTGCATTTTACGTACCTAAATTCGTTATTTTTATTATATTTAAATATCGAAGCTTCGATATATTAAAAGAATGGAAATTAATAAGATAAATATTATTTTGCAATTTGGTAAAACGCTAAAAACCCGAACTATAATTAAAGCGGCCGTTAAAAGTTTATATAACTACTAAGCAATCGCGCCTTAATAAACGGATTAAATTTCCATCTTTGTGCAACTTTATACGTACAAACGTAAGTTCTTTATTACTCCCGTTCCATAAAAATTATAACGAAATTGTTTTTTTACAGTAATAAAATCGCGCAAATAAGTCCCTGCTATAACTATCCCCTTATATTTAACTATTAACCGAGCTATAAAAACAGCGTTCCTTATTTACAGCAAATAATTAAAATTCGTTCTTTTGCACGAAGAAAACGTTTTATTTCGCGGCCGTTTAGATTCTTTTCCGCCAGCTCGTCGATCATACCTTTGCTATAATCCGGATTACTTTTTTTCGTTCCAGCCTAATTCAAAAAAAACTTCCAAACTACCTTATAAACATTTTGTCCTAACGTTTTATAATTTAATATAAAATGTATCTTACTTATTATTGCTTCGTTAAATACCTGCATTTAGTTGGTCGTAAGGAATAATATGCCGTTATATTGCTCCAGTTCGCGCAAAAATACGGAAACGAAAGCATTAAAATACGGATCGTTTAAACGCTAAGCTAAAAATACGTCCGCCTCGTCCAAAAGCAAAATTGCTTTCTAACGGTTCGCAATTTTGAAAATTGTCGTCAGGACCGTTTCTACCTTAACTGGATTTATTCCAATTTGCCCGGCCGGAACCTAATCCGGTTAGCCAAAATCGTCGTAAAATTATAAAATTAAATACATATTATATAAAGTGAAACCTTAAAAATTTCTGCAATCGTTTTTGCCGTCAAAGTTTTCCTTATACCGGAAGGTCTATTATTATCGCATATTAGCAAAATATAGCTAGGTACGGAAACGCTGGACAACGAATTAAAGCAAAAAATTAATACCGCGTTCTTTTTCTTAAATAAGATCCGTAAAATTATCACCTAGTTCCCGGTTTAAGTAAATCGCGGTAAATGCCCAAATAAGCTTTTTTTACTTCTTTAAGATTTTAATATCGTTAAACGAAAACGGACTTTACTTAATGTCGCTGATATTGGCTATAATAAACTCGATTAAAATTTATTAACAGGTATATCGCTTTCGTAAAAAAGAAAGTTACAGACGAAATTATTTGTTATTTAAATAAAAACTTAATATTATCGGGCTATAAATAAAAAGCTCGATTTTTTTGGTTTTGCCCGGATTAACGTCGGCAAGCTTAATCGTATTATAACATTCTAAAATAAAGTATATAAATCTAACTTTCTGGATTTGTAAACATAAATAATTAGGTATACGTTTCTGGAAATAGATCGCATTTATTATAATCCTGCCCTTAATATATCGAGCAATTATTTCGCCTTCGTCGTTAATAAAGAATACTTTCCTTTCGTATCGTCGATAGTAAATACCTATTAGCAAAACGAAGGTACGGCCGCATTAAATAAGGTCTTTTCGAACCTTAACTTTCTTAAGGTAATATTAAAAAGGGTATGTTCGGAAATATTTAATTTACTTCGTTCCCCGGAAATACGGAATTTTAATGCCAATAATAACCTTGCCCAGGACTTTTCCGTTAAAGTTTAAATAGCGAATTTTAAAATACATATACCTCAACCCGTTTAGGTCCGTTTTTTCCTTACAGTGGTTAAATAAGACGCACCTCGACGTACCGGTACTTTGGCAGGTAATATATATTTCGGAATTTGGTTCGAAAAGGGCCTACAACAAGTTATACGTAATTTCGTTCTTTGCGAAAAAGGTGGACAATTATTCAACAGTTAACTGGAAAATAACATCGACATAATTTATAAAAAAACTTAAATGCTTTTCTGTTACAGTATTTTCGGAACAATCTGTATTACGCTTAAAGTATAACTTTAAGTCTTTACAGATATAAAATAGGTTACTTTTTTCGATTTATAGCAGGTTAATAGCCGAACGGTAAACGCTATCTATATAACTTATACCGAAAGCTTGCTGCTAGCAAAAAATACACTACGGATATTCTTACAAACTTCCCTTAGGATTTCTTATAATCAAATAAACTTAATATCGATATAAAAAGTCGTAATTTAAGTAATCCTATTTGCAGTCCGGTTAGCTATACTTAAACCTTAAAAACGCGAAACTTACCAATTTTATCGCGAATAACGAATACGTATTAATTAAATTTATCTCCTCGGGAATTAACTAATTCGACCAGCTTATATTTGCCTACTTTATCGTCCCAGCTGCTATATTATTAGCTATTTGCTACGGTAAATAACGTATATACATATACTTTATTTACGTGCTTATATTCCAATATCGATACTAATACGGGCCCGTTTCCTTCCAGTTCATCATCGCTGACATCCTTATTCTTATCTCGGTTAGATAAAGTATTTTGCATACCGTTTACGGCTACGAACTTCTCAAGTGCTATTACAAATCGCTTTGAAAAGCGTAACGCTATATCATTTCCCATCGGTAATAAACGCTTTGGCGTACTCTCGCTACGTTCAGCCCAGTATGGGTACGGGGCTCGGCAAGCATCTTGCGGAATTTTTATAATAAGTAACGGACGTTTTCCGACGGGGCTATTCGGCGGAATTTACCCATTAAAAAAAGACTACAGGGCGGACGTTGCCGTTATTTCGCTCTAGTGATAACTGGAAACCTTACTAATAGCAGGCTTGCCGGTTGTTTGCGTATATAAGATAAAAGTTCGAGGAAATAACGCCGTTATCCGCTTTATATAAGTTACGTTTATAGGTTCCAAATAGTTAAGAATTGGCGGAAAATTTAAAACCCTATAAATCGGAACGTCGTAATATTCGTTTAAAAATGCGTTTATAAGTTTTATTAAATAGCCGGGGATTAGCGGAAAGTTTAAAGATTTGTATATTGGAACGTCGTAATTTTCGTCCGTAGATTTGTTTGGAACTTCGGGTAAAGCTATATAATTCGAATATAGATAATATAAAAGGAAATGTAAATATAATATAGTAATATGCCAAGCAAATAAATTCGGAAAGAAATGAACTTTATATAAATATCCAAGATACGTTTTAACGGTTTTAAATGCTATAAAATTTCCTTATATTATAACGTTAAAATATCTTACGCCTCGTTAAAGTGGCCCCCGGTATAAAACGTATAGTTGTATAATAATATTAATAATTAATTACCCGTTAACGAGTTTACCAACACTTATAAACATTTTTGGTTTCCTATAAGCCGGTATTAACATAGCCGGAAGCTTGTAGGGTATATCTATAGGTAACTTTTATACCAGCTCGCCAATATCGGAGTGATATTCACTTTGCGGCGATGTTTTACGTTAAAGGTAACCTTAATTTCCGCCATACAAAGCCTTTTTCTATATATTACGTTTAGCTCCAGGTATACCTACGTGTCCACCAGTAGGCCATTAGTTATTGTAACGTTATTTGCCAATACGAATGTTATTTCGATTTTAAATAAAAAATTTCCGATATTCCTTTTACATAACGTAGTTAACATATCTAAACTGCGTTAGTCGACGGGTTAAGAAAAGCTATATACTTATTTAGGCATTTTTTTTGGCCAATTAATCTTGTAAAAGCTTTTGCAGGCGTGCATATTCTGCATTAATATTAGTTATTTTCGACGTGGCGATCATCGAAAACTTGAAATATCTTTATTATATTTAACGTACTATGCATATTTTCTAACCACGGCATATTAAGGGATAGTAATTTATCGAAACGTAAAAATGGAGATAATACATACTTTAATTTGCCTGGCGTTAATTTAGGTCGTACTTATTAATACTTCGAAATTAAGACGTAATACTTTTTCGAAGGTTTGCTCTATATAACTATAACGGCTGGCACTTTATTCTATCGGAACTTTATCCGTTTAACATGGTAAAGTTATAAGTAAAAAACCTATATCTTTTAATTTACGTTATATACGCGATATAAGGCATTTTATAATTTAATAAAACTAAGTAAAGCTAAAAACTTACTTAAAATTATATAATTAATTATTATATTTGCATTATAATCCTTATAAGTTTAATAAAGATATTACAACTTATAATTTTTAGGTAAAAAAAAAGGTATTATAAGTTATAATCCTTACGAAATTAAAGCGTATAATAAGTTGTAACCCTGTAAACTATTACAAGTTGTAATCCCTGCAGCGGTTAATAAACTAAAGCGGGATCCTAAAGCAGGTTGTCAAATAAAACGCTTTAAAACGGTAAAACGTATAATAATAGTTCTACTTTAAGGCAAGGTTTATAGGAATACTTTGTAACCGTCGTAGCATAAAGTCCGGAACGGATTATAAATAAAACAGGTAAAGCTTAAATTACCCATCTCCTTACAAAGCATATTTCTAAGCCGCCGTATGCAGGATCGCCGGCTACCTATATTCCTTTAAAACTGAAATTTTGCCTAATTTTTATATTCTAAGTCCCCAATTTCGTAATATTTTACCTAATTTTAAAATATCCACTTCCTTTAAATAAATAAGGTCCTATTAGCCCCCCCCCGCCCCCGGAAAGGTAACGTAAAAAGGATTAAAAACAATAATAAGCAAGATAATAAAAGATATAAAGTGGTTAAATATCGTATTAGGCATAAAAGCCGCAAATATATGGCTATTATTAACAAAAATTATTGGAAAATGTTTTTTAAGGAAATTAAGGAAAGGTTATCTTAAAACGAAAATGCGGTATTACGGTACCCAGTCTAAAATTATATAATTATTTACGTAATAATACTTTCTGATAACGGCTAAAAAAGTAATTTTGTTCGACAAGAAATTAAAAATAATCGTTTACCCCATTTGCTTAAAACTATTACCTTCGGACGCAAACGGACCTTTAATTACTGGCTTATGGCGTCGATTACGTTCTCGCTCGAAGTCGCAAAGAAATCTCTCGATAAAAATAGCTTCTTTGATTTAGAAACATTAACGATAAGGAAATCTATTTAAAAAATACAGCAAAAACATTTCCCATTCTTTACGAAATACGGCCTGCAATTTTGCAGCCAATATATTCTTAACGATGCGGTTAATAAGATGAGACATTTTAAAGTAACAAATCTAATTCCTTTTAACGTATCGCGTTTATTATCGAATCCTTCTTTAAAAAACAAAAATGCATTTTCGTACATTAATTAAAATACGAAATATACCCCGGTTATATTATCTGCTTTAAAAAAGGTAAACCGAAAACTAATCGGAAGGTTTTAAAGGTCCATCTATGGGCCAAAAAATTGCAAGCGGATTACTACTGCGATTTACATTTATATAAGCTGCCTACGGTAATGGGAAAATTATCCTTACATAAACTTCCTCCAGTTACACTTGCTAAAGCAAGTTACGAAGCCATAAAGAAAAATTTCAAAAACGGCGGCATGTAAGTTATTACTCGTTACTGCAATTACGTACCTTTTAACTTACCTTTTAAAATAATTCTCGATTCTCGAATCGGCCTCGAAATAAAGGAAAAATTCCCGATCATAATTGAATTTGGAACAGAAGATATAATTAAAAACAGGGCTAAAATAAAACTTCCCAAGCTGGATGGATTGCTACAAATGGTCGCCGACATAGAAAGTTCGAAAATTGGACTAAACTTTAAATTTAAAAAGTTACCGGAGTTACAAAGTATATAATTATCGCTACTGGCGATAGGCTGCATCTCCGCTACTAAAATGTCCTATTTGCCATAACTCGGAAAAGTTTATAAGCTGATATATATAAATATCGTAACTATCCAAATTTAAAGTTATTCCTATTATTAAATTAGAATACAGCACTTTTAATATGTTTGCGAAGTTGCCGATTGCCACAGACTTCTCAGCATTTAAGGCTGTCGTTAACGCTATAACCGACGAAATATAGGGTAAAACTTCAAATTTATTCTATCTAATAAATAAAAGCGCTTAAAAAAGGTTAATATTATTAAGATGTTAAAAAGGGAAAGGGCTTATAATTATTACGTCGACCTCATTTAATTTGGACCTTCGAACTTCCGATAAATTGGAATCAATATTTTCCGCTTCTTGCGCTTTTTTCTTATTTCTCTCGGGCCCCCGGCCTTCCGCAAGAACCAGCTGCTCGTTTGCAAGGTTGCGCAACTTGTTACGCGTCCTGTTTATATACGTAGTTTTCGCTTTACTTATTCTTCGGTACTGCTTAGTATATTTTATGTATTTCCGTACCTGTATAATATATATATAACAGTATACGTATATTTCGTTATATTGGATATTTATAATCGAGGCGTTAATAATATAAGTATTAAACGGAAAAAGGATATTTACGTTGTTAATAATGTATTCGAAATACCTACCGCGATTAAAATAATCGGATATTCCGATTGTATTCTTTAAAAGGACAGTAATACATTTTGCCATCGCCATTCTTCTGGCCCTTATTTTCGTTATCACTATTTTGGTTAACTTTATTATCTTGGTCGACCTCGTCGGTTTTCGAATAGGTTCGATATATTTCGAGCTAGGTATTAAGGTAAATCTTTTAAAATAAGAAATAACGTTCCTAAAACTAAAAAAAGAAGTTAATTTTAAATTTACTCGTTGCGGAAGTTATAAGGTACCAACTTTATATTCTTCAAGATAACGATTTAGCGCCTTAATTATTAGAAAAAAGGCGGAATAAGTACATTATGGCGAACGAAAGATTTCGCTTAACATAATGCCGATTAATGTAAAAATAATAATAATTAATTAAAAGGACGGAAAATGTTAAAAAGGAAATGGGTTTATTTATTAGGTTAACAATTTAACTTTTACGAAAATCCCGTGATAAAACTAATTAAAGCTTATATAATTAGTTGTATTCCATAAATAAAATTTCTTTAAATACCTTACATCTTCCTTAAAAATTGGGCTTTTATATTACTTACCTACCCGCGTTTTCTCTTCGAAAAACATTGCCAAAAAGTTATTTAAATCGCATTAAATTAACTTTTTTGCTTTAACTTTGATTTTGCCAACATTTTAAAATGTTTAAATGCGAAATTTGCAACGGCAGTTACAAAGTTAAAAGGTACCTTTGCTTTACTTGCGGTAATAAGGGCAAGACTTAGGAGAATTAGGCTTTATTTATCAAGTAAGTACGTATAAAACCGGATCGTAATTTAGCAGATTTTATTCGTATATTTTTTATCTTTTACGATATAAATACCTTATTAATTCTTTTATAAAGGAAGAAAGTTTTTTCTGCGTTATATGCAAGGTTGAACATGGTTGGATGTTATGCATATAATTAGGCGTTATTATTAAAATTAAAATTCGTCGGTTTTGTTTTTGCGGGGTAAAGAGCGTTTGGAAAATTTTAGAATGTCGGCGACATCTGTAGGATAACGAGGGAAACGGAAGTTAGAAGGTAGCAGTTATTAAGCCGACAAAAACCGATATTTATATATGACCTATATCGCCCGTTATCTTTACGGGCCCAAAGCTATAATTTGATGGCTAAAGGCATTTATACCACCGAACCGATATTGCCATTATGCGTTTTCCGAAAGTTGTCCTTAGTAATTCCTTTTGTCGTGTATAAAATTTGGGCTGGGTTTTGATTTACCTTAAGCCGGGGGTAAGCAGGGTGATTTGCTTAAGGCATAGCCTGGAAACCTCGTTTTTAAACATACCGGTTAAAGTTATTATTTACCGAAAATAAAAATAACTATAACAGGAATTATTAGTTAAGTTATTCGATTATACGCGAAAGGCTTATAATTTTAATCTATTTATAATTGTTAGATACCTTTTAGTTATATATTCAGATGTTAATTAGCTTTAGCAGTAAACGGAAGCCTTTATAGCGCTAATTATATATAAAAAAAGGTTTACTTTATACTTAATACGTAGAAGGAATACCTAAAATGCGTTCTTATTGCAGTACGTATAATATGGCTATTTGTAACGGTAATATATGTTGGTATAAATATCACAGCCAAATTTAGGTGGAAATTGATGTACATTGTTATGGATTTATGTAATTCGTCCAAAAGGTTCCCAATTTTCGGCGCACTAATCAATTTTACATTTGCCGCTTACTGCTAAAGCTAGTTAGCATCCGAGCATATACGAGTTGCGATATTTATAACAGCTTTAACCTTTCGCCGTTAAGTATTTCAGCGTTATAAACGCTTAGTTATAAAAAGAGTAAGCCTATTATAATTATTTTTTTTAAAGAAGTTATATAACAATAAAGGGAAACTAGAACAACTCGCCGACAGGAGGCGAATGGTACCCCGACGAAGATTTAGAATAAACTTTAAACAATTAAATTATATAAAAAAACGGATATAAAATAGGCAGATAACTTATCGGTATCGATTTACGAAAGTAAATAATTAATTAGTTAAATCTTTAATAGCAAGATAATGCAACGATGTAAAACGGTATAGGCTAATACGATTTCAATAGCTAAGGCCAGTAAGCCTAAATACGTAAAGGAAACGGAAAAGGAAATAACGAAATCGAAGTTACTTAATCTAATATTAGTTCGATAATCCTTTAACCAACGTTAATACAATATAAGCTTACGAAAACGGAAATAATATCCGTTTTAGGTAATAAATTAACAATTACGAGTCGAAAGCGCTAATTTAATGTAACGCATAAATACGCCATAGCGGCGGTAATAGATTTCGGTAAAGGCTAAAATAAAATAAAAAAAAATATAAAATCTTTATACAGTAAGGGAACGTCGGAAAATGCTAATCTAAAGGGTTAAAAAAAGTCGTTTAGTAATAAAATTAAAGATGGGCATAAATAATACCTTTTTAAGCATTTATACCTAAATAATAGCTAATTAAGAAATTTCGCATCTATACTTACCTTAAGGGCCAATTAATATTATACAGCATTAAAGGTTTTACGAATAGCATTTCCGAAATAACCGATACAAATCGAAAAGGCATAATTCCCGAACTGGATTTACTAGCATAAAAAAAGGCAACCGGAAATAATAAATCCATTTATCGTATAACTTATCGAACCAAAAAAAAGTTCGGAAACTAAATGTAAATGCCGAAATTAAAAAGCGAAGTTGCGTCGAAACTATTATATAGCTAATTTCCCTTACAAATCGTCCGGAATTAATTTTTAACAGGTTTTAATTTTCGTTTAATAAAAAGTTAAAAATCGAATTTTTTCCTTATCGTTATCCCTATATTTCTGCTTTGCCATCCTTACGCCTAATCGTTTTACCGCTTGCTTATCGGTATCATACCTTCTAAATCCACCTTTCCCAAAATCTACGTAAAGGTTTAAAACGTTCAAATTCCTCTTAGTTACGTTACCTTTTTATTTCGCCTTCGGTTAGGGAAATATGTTCACCATATTAGAATATCCTAAATCCGCCTTGCCAGTACGTAAGCAAGGAATCGGCGATACCGAAAAAAACGGCTCGGCAGTAATGCTAGAAGGATTTACGCTTATAATACCGCTTTAAAAACTAAAAGATTTTACTTACGTAATACGGCTTTATTACCTCGAAAAAAAAAACCCAAAAATTACGCAAAGAAACCGATTAATCATAGTTCTTTTATGCAAACAATTTGCTTATAAAAAAGGTTACGCAAAAAAGCAAATAACATCCTAAAAATTTAACAAGGTGGAAATCGAAAAAGGGCATAAATAATCCGGGGGAAGTTCCCTTTAATATAGCAGTAGCAGGCAAAAGGAACTTTATACCATAAAAGTTTTCGAACGAATTTTACCAACAAAAATCCAGTAAATTTAAAAGCCAAACCGTCTACGGTCCTAAGCCGTACGTAAGTTATATCATCGCCTACCTTAAATAAACTTTTTTCCTTTATTCTTTACTTAATAACGGATAAACTCCTTTATTATATAGTAATAATCTGCCTTACATAAATCCGCATAAGCTATCGTTTAATTATGGATAAAAAGAAAAATTTATAACCAAAGTTCGCATCGTACGGTTAAAGGAAAACCTTCTTTAGCTTCTCCGCTCATAATTCAACATCTAGCGCTCAAGGTCAATATAAATAACTAGCCCCATTTTACCTCGCTTTCGAACGCATACTTTGCTATCTTCTTCTTTCTCTTTTCTTTTTAATCTTTTTTATCTTAGGCTTTTTGCTTCCTCCTCTCTATTCCTTTATCCCTTTTCTCCGCTTTTTATTTTTCGCACTTAATTCAACTCCTCTCCTTCTACTTCGCTTTTCTTACACTTCTTATTATTACTGGCAAAATAAAACTCCGAATTCCCGCATATGCAATTTCTTAATAAAGCTAAAATTAACCGTTTTGCAAATTTTAAATCTTAGCTTTCTGGCTTCCGGTATATAAACGGCGTTCGTAACGGTAAAAGTAAGTTATAATATCGAGTTAATTAATTTTCCGTCCCGTTACTTAACGAACTCTTTAACGCTAAAGCTAACAGTCCTAATATAAAGCTCCCTTTTAAGTAGCTCCGCCGGGTAACTAAATAACTTATAGCTGGCCATTTTACGGAAACCAAAATACTATAAAACACGGCCTTTCCTATTCCCACGTATCCGACCTTTTTCAAAAACATTACTTTACGCTATAATAAATTAATTGCGGTCGGAAACCATTAAAAATAATCTTATTAAGAAAAGTCTCGATACTTTCCGCGTTTCGTTTAGCTTAATTTACGAAAACAGAAATATCTTTTATTTATTAAACGCTTTAAGTCAGCTTAATAACGATAATAAAACAATTAAACAAGTTTATAGTATTTTTTTAACTGGCATATAGATCTTAGAAATCTTGCGCTTTTTTTTTTTCCTATCTTTACGAAATTTTCCGGCTACAGATTTACTCCTTTCGAAAACCGGCCGTAACATCTTTCAAAACGATCTTTTAACATTTATCTTTACGGTCGCATCCGACGACTTCAACTTCGACCGTATTAAACCTTTCTTAAATGCAGTACTCGCCGAGAAATCTGATAATAAAATCTGAAATCAAGTTTATAACGCCGTTACCGAATTTACCCCGCCTTCCCGACCGATAACATCTTCCTTTTAACAAATCCCGTAGTTTCGCAATATAAACAGCTTTGCAAATTCGTCGAAGTATCGTAAATATATAAACGATATGCTTAAAAAGAAGCTTAGCTTTATATATATCGAGCTTTCTTATTTCCGCGAAACATATTTCGGTCGTATAACAGGTTTTAAAACAACGTTTAAGGTTATTTTTAAGAAATATACGGAAGGTAATAATCCACTTTTTAATAAAAGGTGGAATAAATAACCGAAAAATGCAAATCAGGATAATATATTAAGTTAATTTACAAACTTAAACGAAAAGCTAACGGCATTCGTAAAAGATTACGAATCGACCCCGATATACCGACGAAAGCTACTAATATAACCTAATAAGCCGATTTAGGGCTTTACGGCAAAGCGCAAGATAAATGTTAACTTCGTAAGCGATCCCAAGGCTGGAAAAAACTTACAATACCACTAATCACAAATTCTCGTACTTAAAAAGCTTAAAAATAAGTTATCCACCGACAAAACCTTTAAGGTATAGTTTAATCTCGGGAAATATACAAAGGAAATATTCGTTATTTAAAACACGCGTCGATTTGTTTTAAACTTTATTATTTATAGATTTTTTATAAGGATATAGGAATTTGACCGGCTGGGGGGGATAATATCCGAACGGTTTAACATTAACGAAAACGAGCTATAGTTTGTATCTACGATCCTCGGATTTTTCCGGATAAATAAAAAAAAGCTTAATTTTAACCCTACGATTATCAAAAAGGACGGCCGGCAATTTATTACGATCAAACGGAAGGGTTAAATAAAGCGATTCGTTATTAATAAGGTGATAAAACGAACGCTTTACATTGCCGGCCGGGCAATTATTTACTAGAAAACTTATCGCAAAAAAAACCCGCAGACGCCGTTCGTAATTAAAAACTTCTGGCAATATATATAACGGAAAAAAAAAGGCGAGTTATTAAAAAAGGCGATTAATAAAGGTATAATTAACGTAGTTCGGTATTATTACTACGAAATTATGTTTGTCTGTAACAAAGTCGACGATATCCGAAATAACGTTTAAAGAAAATTAAATATTATAAAGGCGACAAATTATCGGCCGGAACGATCGGTTCTTTCGTTTAGTACGAATACAGTTAGCGCTTTACGTTAAGGCCGGAACAGTAGCGCCGCCGGCGTAAAGCGATTATTTAGCTAAATAGGCGCCCCTTTGCCGCGCAGCAAACGATCTTGTTCGGCATCTTTAATAAAAGTTAACAGTAATATTCTGCCAAATCGGGTATATCGGCGTGTTATTTTTCGTAATTATAAAACATTAATTTATAAGGCCAGCTTTCGAACGGTTTTGTTTATAGCGCTAAAGGGCTGCATTAAAAGATACGAATCTTTACATAAGGTAAATATTCTTCATAAAGATATTTTAATTAATAATCTCATAATTAATAAAAACGACGACAACCCCTTTTGGCCTTCGTTCTTAATTAACCTTGACTTCGTTATTAAAAAGCAACGAAAATCCGCTTTGGAAGCAAAAGGAAAAACTAGTACTAAAGCTTTTATAGTAATTAAAGCGCTTTTAGGCAAGCAACATTCCTTTATGTACGATTTCGAATTATTTTTCTAAATGTTATTCTGGATATGTATTTATTATAATAGGTTAGGCAAAGATATTAGGTTAACTAAGTTTGAAAACTGGAATTTCGAAAGTAATAATAAGCTGGTCCGGTTTAAAAAGGGCGTAATTAATAACGAAAAAGATTTTTTCAAAACGGCGGATGATAATTTTACGTTATACTACCGGCCATTAATTTTATAAGTTAATAGATTCCGGAAAAAGGTATTCCTAAACGGTAAAAGGTGGAAAAGGCTAAAGCCGGAACTTTATTCTTTTATAAAGGGAATTTTTCGCGGGGCCCGAAAAAACCCCGAGGTGTTAGCGGACGGATAACATTATATTACAGGATTTAATGTTTTATACCTAATTATAAGCCGCCTTAATGTAATGCCGTATGCTTAATAAATCTCGACGTAATAGGACGCCAAGCATAAACGGAAGTAATTAAAATAATTTGGAACGTTATTAATAGGAAAGGTAAGCGTTTTGTATTACGCTAATTAATAACATTTTTGCCTATATAATTAAAGAACTTTGTTTAAAATGCGATTAAAAGATGTATTAAGCTGATTTAAAAACGCTTCGTATAAATCTTACCCGAGTAAATAGGAATAAGCCCGTTATTTTTTTAACTTCGTCGAATAGTGCATCTGGAAAAATCCCATATTTTATTTTGGGAAGCGGTCCGAAAAGTTCCTGTAAATCTTTTTTTACGATATACCCGGCCTGTTTTTAAGTTGTATTAAAAGGTTATCTTATTCTGTATTAAACGTGCGCAACTTGTTAAAAATAGCTGCTGGTTGTTGGTGCTTTCGTTTAGGATAACGTCGTTTGGTTTTTTGGGCAGCATTAGTGCTAAGGCTGCCAGCAGTTTTTGTGTGTTGTTGGCAACATTAGTGGGCTGTCAACAGTTTTTGTTGCTGTTGGCAGCTTTTGGGCTGTTGGCAGCTTCTGGGCTGTTGGCAGCTTCTGGGCTGTTAGCAGCTTCTGTGCTGTTAGCAGATTTTTGCAGTGGTTAGCAGCTTAGTAAGCCGTTAACAGCTTTTGTTGCTGCTAGCGGCTTTTAGGCTAACGGCTTTAGGGCTGTTGGCAACTTTACTAAATATTAGGCAAGGGTTACAGCGGAAAACATTACGCAAGGCCTTAAAAATATAAAGGGCGAATTAAAGGATATTAAGGTTATAATTTAAAAAATTCCTTATGGAAATATAATAAAGCAAAATAAGCTATACGAAAGGCGACGGAGATATTCCGTCGTATTTTAGATAGCCGGTTTTATCCGTTTACGGCGGTTAACCTATTACTTATTTATTAACTTTAGCATTTTTGTTATTTACGGAAGCAGAAAATCCAAACGGACGTAAATATTGTTCGAGCTTGGGGATTTCGTTTGATAATAGCTTAGAATTAAATAGTTAAGAATTTATTTAGATAATTAAAAAGTGAAATTATAAACGGAACTTAAAAAAATAATTAGTTAAACGTAAAGAACGTAACGTATTAAATATAAAGATTTGTTATTTGCGTAGTGAACTTTTTGTTATTTGCGCAGTGACCTACATTTTATACCTGTTAACCATTTGCTATAGTGCTGTTATTTATTATAACAACTATATGTAATTGCAATTGTAACCTTTAATACTTTGATTTTTTAATTGTTTTGCATAATAATAATGATAACAATTTATAGTAAAAGTTTATCGAAAAATCCGAAGGCAATATTACACTTTAATTTTCGCAACGGGCCCGCTGCGGCGTAGTTACGCCTTTAATCCGGGGCAACGTTTAAGGCAGCATGCCATCCATACTGCTTACGAAGTTGCAAGCGACCGTAACGAAGGAATAAGGCCGAGGCCGTAATAATAGGGCTATATATTACCGTAATGGATGCGGTAAACGCGGTAAACGCGGAAAGGGCGGCGGACGAGGTGGCATATAAGGAATAATAGTATTTATAGCCTTATCGGCGCCCGCAGCGCCGTTTATAGCACTTATAGCACCTAAGGTAGCGATAACCTTAACCGCTATGGCTGTTTTGGACCTTAAATGCCGTTAGTAAGAATTCGTTACTGCTGCGCATAGTTTTTAACGTATAGCAGGTTATTTCGAGCTGGAGCTAGGCGTATAGGTGCCTAACTTGGTTATAGCTGATACGATTAATTTAATTGATAATAATTAACTGTTATATAGGGTTACAAAATTATTATAAAGCTTTATAATGCGTTAGTTTTAAAAAATATTATTATAATATAGCTAAAGTTTATTGCAAGTTTTGTTAATAAGGGTGTATCTTGATAAATTAATTAAAAATGGGTGTATTTTACGAATGTTTTGCATAAGGGAGTTTTTAAGGGAAAATTAGGTGCGAATTAATAGGAATGTTAGGTAGGCGCTAGTTGGAAGGTAGGTTATTGCGCAAATAGCAAAAGGTTTATTACGTAAATAGCAAATCTTTAAATATAAACTATTGTATTACCGTAACCCGTAATTAAACGGAACGGACCTTTACATAAACGGAATTATAGCGAAATTGGGCGTTAGAATATCCAAAGCTACGATTAGGTAATTAAAGCGCGACTTTTTTTATTATATACTTAATTAATATACGTAATGTTGCTAAGGCAAATCTTTAATAAACCAGGATATTTAAGGAATTTTTTTATTAATATTTAAAAATGTAAGAATTTTTTAGGTTTAAAGTGAGCAAGAATATTATAAAATACTATACATAAAATGGAAATTATTCCGCATCTGCTAGTACGGTTTTGGATTAGTATAAAGTAACCTAGTTAATATGTAAATTAGTAAAATGTAGGGCCTTATACGATCGTATAACGAGAAGTACGGGTTCCGTGATGTAAAGCTTATAACGAGCTGTAATTTCTTAATGGTAGCAGGATTTAATATTATAGTTAACTTGCTTAGTAGTTAACGTATTGGCTGTTTGAAACTGTCGTCCGTACCGACAAGCCCGGAAGCAATTAGTGCAAGTGCTTACTGTATCCGTTATTATTATAATAAAGGGATAGTATCGACGGAGGGATAATATTATCGAGGTAATATTTGTTTGTTGCTTTTACGTTCGTTGACGCCGTACGGAATCGGTCGATATTGTTAGTCGCTTAGGCGCTGTTTGAAAATGGCCGTTTATTTTTAGCTAATAGGAGGCCGTACGTAAAATTAGGCTTTAAGCTATAGGATAGTTTTTAAGGGGAATCTCCGGGCGGCCGATTCCGTATATTATTTATTAGCGAACGTAGAAATTGCTTTAATCGAAGTTTTAACTTTATTAGATTTCCCAATTTTGAAATCTCGACGTTTTACTTTAAACGATTTATTTTTTACAGTTTATGATTTTTAATATTATTATTTTGATTTAAAACTTTAATTAATAGTTTTAACATTTTTCTAATAGGTATTTATGAATGGATGTTCCTTTCCGGAACCGGGAAGTTGTTGGTAACCGGAAGAAGATATAAAACTTGTAAAACTGTTAACTAGTGGTAAACGTTAAACAAAAATTAGTAGCGTTATTTTAGGAAGATTTGTAAAAAGCTGCTTTAGGTATTATTATTAAACTTTGGTTTTTAAATTAGTTTATATTTTAAAATCGAATAAGATTATTTAAATATATATTCGGTATTTATTAATTTTTTTGTAGTATATTATAATTTGCTAACGTTTTTTTAGAGATAAGGCGTAAATATAAGAAGGTATTGCAGAAAAGGTGTTATTTTCCTAGTAGAAGGTAAAAATTATATTTTTTTGCTTATATTAAGAATAGCCGAATATAATTAAGAAAGGCATAACTGAAAAGGACGGGTTATTACTGAGTTATAAGTTTCGGAAGAAAAGGCGCGATCGATTTATATTTGCAAATATTTTACCGAAAGGAATGGCTGAACCGCTTTCGCGAAAGCGGCAAGTTAAGGATTATGGTTTTGATAAAACTAAGAAACTAAAACGCCGGAGGATATAAATTGTGGAACTGGAAAACCTTTTTGATTCCGATGATTAGATTAGATAGGTATGATTTACCGTTTTTAATAAAGTACGGCTTTTTTTATTGCATGCTTAATTAGTATGCATGGTATTATTAAGCCAAAGTTTTGATAAACTAGGATATTTAAAGGATTTTCTTATTAATATTTGAAGATATATTTTATATTAGTATAGATGTAAACCAGTTAAATTGCGAGCCAGTAAAAAGGGAATTAATTAAGATATAGGTTTTATATTAATATAGATATGTATTAGTATAATGTGGGTTTTATATTAATATAGATATATATTAATATAATATGGTTTTTATATTAATATTAATATGTATTAGTTAAGCTGTATTAATAAAAAGTGAACTATTAATATGTGGACTAGTGGAGATATAGGTTTTATACTAGTATAAATTCCGAACCAGTAAGATATGGGATCTTATACCAATATAGAGGTGTATTAATTAAGCTGTATTAATATTAATTGGATTAGTTGATATGTGAACCGGTGCGATATGGGTTTTATATTAATATAGATATGTACCGGTGAAATATGGGGTTTTATATTAATATAGATGTGTACCAGTAAGATGTGGGTTTTATACCAATATTGATGTGTATTAGTTAAGCCGTGAGCTGGTAGAAAGTGGATTAGTTGATATGTATTAACGTTTAAAACTGGCCGTTTATCCCTTTAAATAGATTAATGGTTTTCGGACGATGTATAGAATCGGATATTATAGCATGGTAGCTCGTACGAAATTATCTGCTGCAGTTAATTGGGTTAACTAAGCGGGTATAAATATATTTATTAAAAATAGCTTAAAGTGGGTCAGCGGTGGCTTTTTTTTTCTTTATTCCCATTACATAATCGAACAGCTAGAAATGGATGCTTAAGGTTTAGAACTGGACCCGTTTGGAAATAAATATCTTAATAAATAAATATAAAACCTGGAAACAAAAATTGAAAATATATAATCTCGGAAGCAGGAATAGAAGTGCTTACCGATAATAATAACCTGCTAAAAAAGTCGCTTTTGCGTAAATATAGTAAATAAAATATTTGGCTAAGGGGTTCCTTATATAAAAAGGAATATATAATAATTTGTAATAATTCCCTAAAACGCAACTGGTAAAGGGATATTCCGGACGTTTATTATTTTTCGGCATTATAAATAAACGTAGGTAAAGTGCTGTTAGCGGGGTGCCGGAGCGGTAATTTTTCGGGAAAAGTTTCTAAGAGGTTTCGTAAATTAAAAAAGTAAAAAGTAAGAGGGGGAAGCGAGGGGAAGATGCAAGAGGGAGACGTAAAGGATGGAAAATAAGCTTTCTATAGAATAGGAGCTTATAGGAAAAATCTCGTAAAAGATATTTCGTAGGAGATATTTCGCAGGAAATATCTCGTAGGAGGAATTTCGTGGGAGAAACCTCGTAGGAGAAACCTTGTAAAAGAAACCTCGTAAAAAAAAACCTCGTAAAAGATTTTATATTTTACGAGCTTATAACTTTTATGATATTTTTTTTCTGTTAGCCAACCTCGTAAAAAAAACCTCGTAAAAGATCTTATATCTTACGAACCTATAATTCTTACGATATTTTTTTTTCTTTAGTTAACTTTGCAAAAAATATCTTTTACGAAATTTATATCTTACGAATTTCTGGATTTTTAAAAAAATTTTTTTTTATAAACCAATTTCGCAAAAAAAAGTTTTCATTATATATTAAGACATATTAGGCACCGTAACATAGGCTATTATATAAAAAATCGAGCCACTCGGCAAGTATAACCATACGCCAAAATATTAACCCGAAATAAAATCATTATGCTGAAATACTAAAATAAAAGTAAAAAGTGCGATACGGATAAAGTATTCGTATGGCCTTTGTAAGCGGGAAGGTAACTTTACTTAATTGCGCTTTTTCGAATTTACGAAGAACTTTTTTTGAAAGAATTTTATGCTACGATGGATAACGCTTAAGATATCCTGGTCCCTTAGGTAACAAGGAAAGGATTTTGCTTTAGATAAGTACTAGGGCATTACCCTTACCAGCCACTTTAATCTCTTCAGTGGCAGTATTACTGTGAAATTTAAGACCTGGTAATATCCCACCAAGTGTGGGGCCTCACATTTTTCAGGTCTGACAATTACCATAGTGCGATTACTCTCGACTTTTAATATATTAATATAATCTAGAAAGCATTAGTACTTAACCTGCAATATAAATAATTACAAATTTAAATATTTTCTTATATTAAACATCTGTATAGTATTATTTGTGAGCTTCTTAAGCTTATATGGACAGCATGGCCAGATTTCACCTGGGATGTACGGGTTAGCTATAAACTTTCTAACTATTTTCAATTAAAGATCTTTGCATAAGGTTTACGCTGAACGTCAAGAACGTCTAAGTATAACACGGTAAATCGCTTATACATAGTTCCTAAAATAATCTAAATGGTTTAATTTTATTTCTTACACTTAGAATGTCCGTAGTACATTAAGTTCTTGCGTTCCTTCTCCATCTTTCGTAAATGCTAACGCTAAAAATGATCGCTTATTACGGCTGGTCGATAGTACGAAAACGTCCTTCGTATAATATCCCTCAAGTTTATAAAGTACAGACTGAACCTAGCCGCTTTTGTAAATCGAATCGTGGCGTAAAAAAACAAAATACCTCAGTAAAAGCGTAGCCTGGAGATAATTGCAATACTTAATCCTTTTATCGTTCCTTTATTTAGCTTTTACCATCCGGCAACGTTTCGTCTTGCGAAATTGCCTTTGCTTTATTTGCTTTAACGACTGCAAGGTAATACCGTAAATCTTTCGAATATAATTCCGGAAGTGGTTTAAGTGTTGGAATTTGATGTCTTTATATTTAGGATGTTTATATCGGATTTTTTCACCGTATTGCTTAGTTCGTTCGTGCCCGACCAAATGATAGTTATCGAAATGGTCGTTTATGATAATAGGACGGCAATATGTAAAGGCCTGCTTTTCAAAAGAAAATCGTTCGTTATTAATATAATTAGGATATTGCGCTGCTTACATAAGGAAAGGGAATCGGTCGGGACTGGGTACGGGTTCGGTTTCCGCTTCGGGTAGCTTAGATTTAACGGGTAGGCAGAACTTGGCCCTTTGTTGAATGCAGTCGCGCTTAACCATTTTTTTTTTGTCGCAAAGATATATTATAAAATCGATAACCTTAATCCTTCGTTAAAAGATTTCGTTTTTAGTTATGTCGTCGGGCTGGTAACAAATAATTTCCGCCAATTTAGCGCGTTCTGGAATAGTAACATCGATAACAGGTTCCGCATATTCCTTCTTTTTTTTTCCCTGTATTTACCTTTTAATATTTTAGGTAGGACGGTTGTAAAAATAATGCTTACGGTATTCTTTGACGACCTGCTTTTTATGCTACGTACGTTTTATACGGATTTTATTAGTAAGCTTCCGGATTTTTTCCTTTTTTTTATGGCCTTTAATTCGGTACTTACCCTATTTAAGTTGCATGCGTTTTTTTTCAAACTTAATAATCTCCGGGTCCGGCGGAAGGTTTACTTATATTTCCTCGGGTATTATGTTTAAGGTGGCTTAAGGGTCGCGTATAAGGTTTACGTACGCAAACAGTCGAAATAATTAACTCTTTTTTTCTTTTTCCAGGAAGGCGTTTTAAAGGTCGAAATTAGCGATCTTATTTAGGTAAACGTGGTAAAATGTTACAAATTAAGGGTTATAGCGTATTATTTGGTTACGTACAAAGTTTGGCGCGTTTCCTGGAAACGAAATCCGGTTAGTATAGTTCCCAAATCCGTATAAGTATTGGCCATTTTTACCATCCCATCCTGGGTAAAAGGAAAGTACGTACCATTAGCAGCATTCGCAGCGCCTTTCCTGGCAAACCTAGGCGTCCATCTTTTTTCGTGTCCTAAATCGAGACTTTGCTAATTAATATTATCTTTAAGTTTGGAATATAGCATGGCTTTAGCTTTAAAAAGCGACGCCTTATAATACCGACGGAAAACCGGGGTTTTTAATTTGGATGCTTTTTATCGGAGCGGGGTGTATTGTTTAAATCGCGGCGGCTTCGATTTGAATATAACAGATGCGTTTATTAAGCTCGGCGTATTAAATGCGTTGTTATATAAGGCGAAGGCGAAAATCGTGGAAACGGTACAGAAAAGAAGCTTCCTGGTAAAAATAAAATAAAAGATAATCTTAAATAAAGATTGTTAGTTTAAATAATATTTGGTTATTCGGTACTATAAATAAATCGCAGCCAAAACGTATGGTTTAGGTTTATTATTAGCCTTTTATGATAAATAAACTTAATAGTTATGGCTAGTATATACCGTCCAGTAACGGGGTACCGTATAATTATCATTTAAATGTTTTCGTAATAAAGGGCCTTAAAACGTTCGCGTTTTACAGTTTTTTAAAAAAGAAAATTTTAAAGCAGTTTAGAATCTTTATTTAACGGCGGTACCTGGATTTCGTTATCGTCCGACGAAAAGGATTGGATTATTTTACGACCGAAAAGTTTTTTAATAAAGCCATCTTTTGGTTACTTCCGTTCGCCATCTACGAGTTCGGTAAGCCGCGCTCCGGTATAACATAAGATCTAGTAATAGCTGGCTAGCTGGATGCGGTACCGTTTATCGGGAAATATGTTCGTATTATACGCGATATTAAACATTAAGATAATTCGTAAGTTATTTACGTTAAGTACCGGCTTGTTATCGATATTCGGCGGCCGGTAACCGAAACGAGGAACCAAAACGCATTTATAATATTAGTTACGTATTAAAAGGATTTATAATTCGGATCGAATAACTAGTTAGTTATGCCGTCGACATACCAGGATAAATAAACCTTTACGTACCTTATTTACTTCTTTGGTATTATTCCGGTTTATGTACCGGCCGTTAACTGTTGTATATAATTGCTGGAATTAACGGATATATTCCTTGCCGTTGCTTTAGGATTTAATTTTGTAACGTTTGCAAACGTATAGGAAAAAATCCTGGATCGTTTCGCATTTAAAATTTTTGATCGATACCTCCCAGTTACCAACTTGCATATCGGTACAATACCTGTACGGATAAAGTTAAAGATATAAAAAATTTGCAAAGGGGTAAAATTTAAAAAGTAACTTTGCGTACCGTCTTTATTTATTAAAAATGCCGCTAATATTGATTTCGGTTTTTTCGGAATATTTCGGCTTAATAAAGCGAATATTGCTTAATTGCGCCCGGTAAGTAGCATATTGTTTAACCGAAAGCTTCGGCTTCTGTTTTGCGGCTCGGTTTTGCGCCTTTCGGGCGGTAAAGCATTAAAAAAAGGTCGCATAATTTTCGTACGGACTACCTACGCCCGTAAACGAAAGCGCGATTATCGGGTTAGCGGTTATTCGGTTAGAAGGGCGGAAACGGGTAGGCGATCATCGACGGCGAGGGATGGAGGAACCGACTGTCTCGAGCAACGTAAATGGGGAAAGGAGGCCAAGGGAAGGTACGGAAATCATTGCTGCCATATATAAAGCAAAACGGCCATGGCAGCTCGCGTCCGCCAACTTCGGGCGGTAAGGGATGGATTTATTGTAAACGATAAAGAAAAACAGAAATAGAAAGGATGCTAAAATTAAACGTCTTGCTGATACAGGGGTCCGAAACTAGACCCCAGGTGGAAATGATCCTATACGCAAGGAATTTGGCCGAATATATAGTACCTGCCTTTCGACCTCTTGTCGCTATTTTCCTCGTACTGTTTCGCACTGCTGGTGCCTCCTAAAATGGCGACGCTTTCCGCCCAATTCGGCGGCGCTAGCAGCGCTTTCTCTGTTTATAGCGTAATATTTTTTATACGTTTCGGTCGTTTTTCGCCATTGTTCTCTTAATCTTTTTCGGATTTTTTTCAGCTTTTGAATTTTGGTATATATTACAAAAACCCTTGCTAAGGTACTCAAGTTTTCGAAAAAAGTTTTAAATTTAGGTTTATATTTATATTAACCTTTAAAATAAACCTTTTCGATAATATTATTAACTGCAAAATTAATTGTAACAAAAGCTTCGGGTAATAACTTGGGCCAAATTAATTATTAATTTCCGATAAAGTACCGGAAATAACATTCGCATATTTAGTTTATTTTTTCCGTTTACTTATTAATTTAAAAGTAAAAATAATCGAAAGTTTATGTTTAATTTTAATATAATAGCAAAATTCTCCTTAAAATGCATTAGTAAATACTAAACCTTTATCAAAAATAATCCTTATAAAGGTTCCATAATAACATTCGATCTTTTGATAAAATAATTTTACAAACTTAATATTAATAATAATAATAATAATTATAAAAAGAAATATTATCTTTATAAATTGGTTTATTATTATTAAAATAATACTAACCTTACAGACTTAATACCAAACTAAGAATAACCCAGTAATAAAATTTATAGCTAGGTTTTTTTTATAAATAATAAAAATATAGGTAACGATTATAATTCGTTATAAGGCCCGTAATATTTCGCCTTACTTTCGAAATAAATAGCATAATTCTTAACGTAATTTCGCATATTTTTTTTAAGTCCGGCCAAAAGTATAATTGTTTAATTTGTTATTAGGTTCTTTTTATGCTGAAATAACTGACAAAAAAGTTATTATAGTATATCTTTAGGATTTGGTAATATACGGCCTTTTCGTTTGGAATATATAATCGATTTTTATATTTAATTAATTTTTTAATATTAATATTTTATTAAAAATTTATAAGTATATCGTTTACAAATTTTTTCTAAATTTACTTATATTCGGAATTACGTTTTTAAATAACACGAATAAAGTTAAAGAATATTTCCGGAATTAGTAATTAAGTTAAATTTTGTAACATTTCCGTAATTTCCAATTTGGTTAAGCCTTAATTCGTTATCTACGTCCGTTTATACGTAATTATTTAAGTTAAAACCTTACGCTTTTCGGGTATTTTTTCCGCAAAGATAACGTGAATTAATATTTCCAGCTCGAAACATGTTAGAAATAACTTAAAATTTACCGTTAGCTTTTTTTTAAACATAGGTAATAATATTAAGTTATCCGTTTTTTTTCTTATATAATTAAGGCGTTTCGAAATTAAATTAGCCGGATTTTGGTTCCATAATTAATATTTAATTATAAAATTAAAAGATATAAGTAATATATATTATTAAACTTATTTGCTATTAAATTTCGAAATATTTATAAAGTTCCGTAAGTTTAAATAGTTTAATTGAACTTTTACGGTATATTTACTGCCTTATAAATAATAACGTTAATATCGGAAAAACTTTACGATAGCTATTATTTCCTAATCAGGCGTCCCGTAATTTAACTTTATATTGTTAAACTTTCGTAATCAAAACGTAATTAGGTGTTACTTTTTTTAATTATCTTTCTATAATAAAGTCCTAAATATAGCATATTTCGAAACGTTAATTTTTACGAATATTTGCTTTTTAAGGTTGAAATATATCAGGAAAAGTGCTTTGCTAAATGCAGCTATAAATTTCGTAAAAGTTTCTTTCGTTGGCTTATTTAAAAAACCTCGCCTTAGTTTTCTTTTTAATATAAGTTTTTTTAAATAACGAATTAAAAAAGCTGCAATCCGTAAAAACCTTTTAATAAAACGGCGGTAAAAATTATAAGACTTAATAAATTATTATATGGTATAAATAAATTCGGGTTTCGGTTACTTTTAAATAGTTTTTATTTTGGCTGGATTTATAAAAATTTCGTTTTTTAAAATCACGTATTTAAAGAATTTAACAAAAAGTTAATAAAATTAATACTTAAAAGGTTTTGTATAAAGATCGGCATTTTATAGTTTTCCGATTATCTTTTGTAAATATTTCGTATAAAATTTTTTATTTGCCGAAAACATTAATATATTATTAAAATAAGTTATGCAAAAATAATTAAGAATACCTTAAAAAGCTTAATAAATATAAGTTTAAAAAATAACAGGGGTATTAATTAATTTTATAAATAGGATAAGGAATTTGTAATACTTATAACGTATATAAAACGCGGTTTTTTATTTATTACCGTTTTAATACGGATTCGGTAATAAGTAACTTTAAAATCGATTTTAGAAAAAACTTTAGCTTTTGCGATACGGTTAAGCAGTTCCGAAATAAGTAAAAAAGTATAGCGATTTTTAACCGTTACCTTATTAAGTTTACGGTAATTTACATATAAATGTAATTCTTTATCCTTTTTAGATACGAAAAAAATAAAGGCCTTAATAATATTAATTACCTTTTTAATTTTGCCGTAGGCTTTTATTTATTCAATATAAGCTTTCAGCTTTTATAATTTGTTATAAGCTAAAAGATATATAGAAAAATAAAAAAGTTTAATACTAGGTAAAAGATTAATTATATAATCCGTTTCCTTTTAGTTAAGTAAAATGTTTATATTATTAATATTAAAAAAGTTTACATGATTTCGAATAATTTGAAGAAAGTCCTTAATATTCGTAAGTTTCGAAACCGAAATATTGTCGGACTTATTTTCAACATATACTAATTCTGGTAAGGTAATAATAACGTAACAAGTTGCCCGGTTTTTGCAAGCTTTCGTAAAAGCTTTTAATAAAAGTAATTCGAAAAATAAGGTATAAAAACCGTAGTACTATTAATTTAAAGCCGAATTAAGGATAATACGTTAGCTTGCTAATGTTACTTGTAATAATAAAATAGGATTTCCGTTTTCCTTTAGATTTCGATTAATAATAATATAAAGGCGTTTAATTTAACGGGCAATTTTTTTTTCGTTTCGAAAAATGAATTTAACCCAATAAATTCTATACGTAGGAATAAATATATTTCCAAGTACATTTAATCTAATAGCTTAATAAAAGGCTTGTATTAATTTATGTTTTAAAATAAAACTGTAATTGATCAAATCGACAGTAGCGCAAAAATCTAAATTAATATTAATATATATAGGATATTTCTTTCCTGGGGAAATGATTATATACAAAGTATAAAAAGTACGCGAAATAAAAACGAAAAGATAAAAATTAGGCCTTAATTTAATTGTGATATTAGGCTTTTAATCCGTTTTTTTGCTTTATTTTTTTAAGGTAATAACGTCGAATATAATTTATTTTTCTATATTTAAAGTAAACGTTACTGTTAAAGTTAAGGGTCCGTTTTAGCTGTAAAGTAAAGGGTTAAGCCTTTGGTTTTAAGGTTTTATCGTTAACAGTACGATCGTAAGGCCGGTTAAAATTCGAGTTTTTTCGATTTTTTTAAGATTTTCGTTCTTTTTAATTATTACGGCTTCCTTAATTAGAAAAAGAATTTTGTTAAAATTTTATAGTAGTTTTATTATTAGGATAGTTTCGTTTGGTATCCGGATTTTTTTTATTTTTTTTATTAGCGCTTTTTATTAGTTGTTATATTACGATCCTTCTTTTCTGCATTTGTTAAAAAGTCCCATCGTCGAGCCGTTAGATTTATTATGTTATTTCGTTTTTAAGGTAGGTAATTTATATATTTTATGATATTTTGTTTAAAAGCTGGAAGTAACTTAACGTAATAAAATTTCGCCCGGTTTTTTTTTAACTTTTAAATAGTTTGCTGGCTTTTTAATAATGTAAGGTAATAATCTAATTTTCGAAGGTTTTAGCCCGGTTATTGGCGGGCTTTTTTTAATTTATTTACTAGCTTAGCTTTTAAATTCCTTAATAATTAAATGTATAATTTCGTCTATATTTTAAACATTTCCCAATTTTTTATTAAATATATACGTTTTTTAATAGTTTCGAATTTAATTTATATAGTAAAAATTGTTTGTAATCCTGTTTTATTTTGTTTCGTGCAAATAAGATTTTGGCTTATCTTTTTCGGAATTTGTATAACGAATATTCGAAAATTGCTTTATATTTTTTAATTTAGGATTTCCATTTAACGTAGTAAATTCGGAAAAATAACTTATCGTATTCGAATTAAATATACTTTTTTAAATCCATATTTAATTCCGCCTTCGAATCGTTTAACGTTCGTTTATAGTTCGAAATAAATATATCTTAGTTATTTTCTAAGTTAAATAAATCGCCCGAATTATAAAATAAAGGGTTATCCCTTTAGCGAGTAAGTCGTCGATTTTTCTTTAAGGCTTTTAATAAGCGGGCTATTTCCTTCGTTAGCGCGGCTAGTTTAAAGCGTTTACGTCGATGTTATTTTATCTTTTTATTATAACGTTTTTTTTTGTTTTTGCGTCCGTTTGTTGGATATTGTAAGGTTTTGATTGTTTAAAGGTATATATTAAGCTTTTAAGTAAGGGCCCGTAAACTTATTAACAAAGTTTCGTTAATGTTCCCGGCTGCTTTCGTTAAGGTTTATGTAATAGCTTTTTAAAAAGTCTTAGCTAAAAGATTTAGCTATTATGTTGCTGGAAGGTATAATTGTAAAGGTATTAATAAGGTATTAAGTAGTATAATTGCCATAATCAGGGTTATAGGTAATTTCAGGGTAGAAGAATTTGAATTGTTACGGTAGAACTTAAATTAGGTGTAACCAGTCTATTTCTATAGGGTCGGGTCAGGACAGAACAAACTTTTGTCCCTTTATAAGGATAGATAGGGGCCTAGGGCCTTATATGAAATGAAGGCAGTGAAGGGTTTAAGTAAAAAGGGTGGGTTACGTAAGGTATGCCAGCCGTAGACTGCTAGGCCTGCTGTGACAACGGGTCAGTACTATAATTATATGCCCAAAATACCTTTTATCCTAATGGAACGTAATACTATAATATCCGGGCTGCATTTCGGTTATATATTTCTTTTTTAAAAGCCTTTAAGTTCTAAATCTATCAGACTTATACGATCGTTAAATCCTATAACGTATTTATAATCTTTAATACTTAATTAATACGGTTAAATAGTTTTAATCGCGGTTAAAGGTTCCTTGATCGTTATTGCTTAAGTTATTAAATCGGATTAACCCGTTTTTTTCTTCTTAATCAACATCGAAACGGATATCTTCTTACTATCGCCTACGTCCTTTATATTTAAAAAATCCTACCTTATTTAAGGCCTAATTTTTAATTAATATCGAAACATTATCGTAGCTAGTTACGTACAGGTTTTCCAGCTTTATGGACGAATTATTAAAAATCCTTTCGAAATAGCTAACGGATAACCTTTTTAGTAAGGTTTTAATATATTCGTTTTCAATAACTATCTTACGTTTTTACTTAACTTTTTTTAGGATATTTTTTACCTTAGCAATATACTTTAAACAATATTTATAAATATAATTAAGGATACCGCGTTTAGCTTGTTTCGTTAAAATCTTTAATCGAGCTTTAACGGTTCGAATTTGTTTTAAGTTTTACAGCTTAAAGGTTTTAAAAATATCTTTAAACGTTTCGTTTTACTGGATTACATTATTAAATACAGTTTTAACCCGGTTTTTTATAAAAAGGTTATTAATTTAATAAAGTAACTCGGCGATTATGTCAAATTTCTTAAACTTATACTTCGTAAATAATGTATTAATTCTTTTAAGCTAATCGGTAATTTTAATTCTTAAAAGCGAAAATCCGAAAATGTCGATAAATTCGGAAATATTATAAAAACGAAAGCTTATTTATAATATTAATAAGGAAATCGTAATCAAACTAATTAATAAGTTTAAAAAATATAATGTTCGGTATAAATATTTTTAATCTTATAAATAACTTTAAGTTTTAAGCTGATATAATCTTTCGTTTTTACGATATATTAATAACGATTCTTAAGTTTACTTAAGTAATCGTATCCTTAATTAACTTTAAAGATTTAATCGGATTATTAATATTCTAAGGTTTAATTTTGCTAAGTTTACTATCGTAAAAGTTTTTTATTAATTAATATTAAACGGTCGCACTTAAAGTAAAATTTTAATCTTTCGTAAAATTAAGGAAATTCGGTATTAGTAATAATCCGTATTATAAATAAACTTAAATAACAATTTCAAAAAGTTTTAATAAACTTTTAAAAAAACCTGTTAAAATTTTTTTTAAACTAATTAATATTATTAATCCTTAAATCACTTAAATTCTAAAATGCTACTTTAAACGGAATATGTTTAGACATAAGGTAAATAATTATCGGCAATAATTATCTTAAGTACATTTTCCTTTTTTTTCGGACTTAAAAAATAAATAACCTTTTCATTTTACTATCCGTCCGAATAACTTTATTTTAATTATCGCTATGTCGCTGGTTATTTAATTGTACCTTTTTTAACTTATTAATTAATATATTTACTGTTAATTTAAGCGTTATAATATTTAAATTTAATAAAAAAAGTAAATCTTAAATAATACCGCCTAATAATAACTAAATATAATATTATTCGATTAACGCCAAAAAGGTTTAGAATATATTTTATAACTTTTTTTCCTAATTCCTGCATTATATTAAAAGACGTTATTCCTTTTTCGAGATTTTTTTTTCGCGTGCAAAATAAATAACTTTAAGACCTTATTCCTTTTTCTTCTCGTATTCGTTATTTTATCTATATTGTTAATCTTATCGTCGCTGCATTTATTTTGATTAATTTAAATCCTAATAGCTACATTGCTAGCGACGCAATATTGGCTTTTTTAACCTTTATTAATCAAATCTTATATTTCGTTTTGTTACGTAATTTTCCTGTTAATACGTATAATATCCTAAATTACGTAATCGGTCCAACTTTTAAGTAATTAATTTATGCTTTAAAATTAATTGTTTATACCTATTCGTACTTCTTTACCGTCGTCCGAATAAAGTTATTTTCGTAATAAAGCCTTAATTTAATAACTTTCTTTTATTAATCGTATAAAAAGTTGCGTTTTTGTTATAATCGCGGTCGTTAATTACATACCGCTTAAAATATCGTATCCGTAGCTATTATTGTAATTATATTCGAATCCAGATACATTAAATTAAAATCTTATCCTTTCCGTTCCTTCCGACTTGTTAATCGGAAATTAAAGTCCGTCGGCAGCTAACAAAAGCCAGTATCCTTTCCTTAGCAGCTACTTAAATTGGGACGAGGAGATTCAATTCCGATTAAAGTATTATTGATAAGCAGGTTACGATAAAATAACCAAGTGCAGCGGTAATAAAGGCAAACGAAAACATTATATTTAGGTCGGTGTTGAACCTGATTCTAAAATAGACATAAGTATATGTTATGAATAACTGATGATAAACGATAATCGATGATGAACATGTTTCGGGGTTGCGCCCGGCGAAAGAGCTCTTAGAAATACACATGTGGAGCTGACTAACGGATCAGCCAAGCCATACCCCCTGGCCCGGCACCCTGCACTATTTCAACACAAGCACCCTGGATGCACAAGCACTCTAGATAGTTTTTGACACCTTATAACAACATATCTAAGCAACTCAACCACAACACATCAAATTGATTCCAATCAATCGTATTATCTTTCGTCGACCGTATTTACAGCTTCTGGACAAGTGCACGCATTATATCAAGGCTTGTTGCGGACGCCACGTTGCTATTTCTTCTTTTTAGGCCGACTGCAACCGACCAACTTCAGCAACTGTTAACAGCAATTCTCTGCTACAACTTTTTTGCTGGCTAAAAAACCTTGTTCATCCTATATAGCAAGTATTTATCTATCTGGGAACCGTTTGGTTTAATCATTCTATTACGTAGGTATCGAATTGTTACGAAATCAAGCCCGATACGCCCTGCCATATACCCCGCGAAACGCCCCGCGAGATGCCCCGCACGGACCCCCCAACATGCCCACAACGCGCTTCCAACACGTGTTATAATACGTTCTCCCACGTATATCTTTAACGTATTAAAGCCGGACAAGAAATGCTCGCGTATTTGAGTTAAGGATTCGGTCGAGAATTGTTATCTAGTCGGTCGGCTTTGGGTCATACGAAATGGGGGTAATATTAGCTTGGACGCGTTAAGGGATAGTCGGTCGCGGGCAGGTTAAAAGAGAGGAATGGCAATATAACATCTGCAATAACCCTTGGCATAATGCATGCACTTATCAAAAAGCTGTAGATGCGTATAATAAAAGAGAATACGATTAATTTAAATGATCGCGATATATTACGGTTGAGGAATTTGAGTGTGTTGTTGCGAGGTACAAAAAACCATCCAGGGTGCTTATGTATCTAGGGTGCTTGTGTATGACGTTAACGGTTAAAGGACAGAAAATAATATATAAAAGGGAAAATTACTTATCAAACGAATACGACAAATAAATTAATCTTTAAAGGCAAAAATCCTGGAAAGAAGAAAATCGTATTATAATCAAAAGGACTTGGTATAAAAAGAAACGATCGGAAAATATAAAAGATATCTCCGATATAGATCCTAAGTTACGTAACTGGCTCAAAGGTCTTAAAGCGCTTAGCGCTTTAAATCTCTTAAGCCAGTAAGGACGGCTTAAAAGGCTTAACGGGCTCAAAATTTCAAGCCGCTTAAGCACCTTAAGCCAAGGTTAATATATATATACGCTCATTATTTTCTATAATCTAAATAACATCAGCTTGTAATAATAATTAATTACCCAAATTTATATCTGCTATTACCAGACGTAACTATCGCTTCATTACTCAAATTCCCACGATCCCACTGCTAATATAAACCGTACGACTTAGGTTTAATAGTTGGTTAAGCTTATAGCCGTCACATAAATATATTAGTTCGTAAAAAATCGTTAAAGCAATTTTAGAAAATAATTATAAATTGGAGCTACCGCCGAAAGTTACACTTTATCTAGTTTTTTATATTTCCTTATTGGAGTTAATAGCAAATATAATCGAAGTTAATACGAAATAAGACGAAGAAGTTACAAAGGATATACCAATTTACGAAGTAATAAAAATACTAGATGTACGTAAAAAAGAAGGATTTACCTAATACCTAATTAGATAATTAGGTAAAAAGATTACCCAGATTCCGAAAACACCTAGGAACCCGCGAAAAACCTTATAAATACTTAACGTCTTTTAAAAACTTTTTACTAATAATGTTGGAAGCGTTAAGATTAAAAGTACTCCAGTTTAGGTTATTAGGGGGAGGCTAGTCGGCGGGTAGGAAGGTTTACGTAGATGCAACCTCGGCTTCCAGCTGCTGTTGCTTTCGTTTCAGACGCTCGAATTCCTTTATTGCTTCCGTACCTGAAATACCCCGACGTAGCATTTCGACCCCGCGACGGCGTAGGACCTTGCGCAGTTTTTGAAAGCGATCGATCTTATTAACGGCAGAACGGAAGGTTTTTTACGCCTATTTTTCTTCCCGTTCCAGTCGTTCCTCCTTACCCAAAAGCAGTTAATATTCAGAAATAAAAGGGCTAAATAAATCGTAAAAATTACCATGTTTAACAGAGCGAGAATATTTTTCAAAGTTAGAATGCGCCTTACAAATTCTCGATTCAGATTTGCAATGGGAATAAAAGATATTAAAAAATATGTTAAAATTAAAAGACCCGATTCGTTTTAACAAAATCAAAACGTTATTACGCTTGCGAAACCTTTATTTTTCGATACGACCTATATAGCGGTTAAACAAACAGAAGTAATATATAAAAAGAAAAGTTACTTACCAAATAAATACAATAAACAAATTAATCTTTAAGGACAAAAATTCTAGAAAGGGGGAAATCGTATTATAACCGAAAAGACTTGGTATGAAAAGAGACGGTCGGAAGTTATAGAGCACATCTCCGATATAGGTCTCGAGTTACGTAACTAGCTTAAATGTCTCAAGGTACTTTAACGCTTTAAGCCCCTTAAATACCTTAAACCAAAACTAATATATATATATTTATTATTTCTATAGCCTAAATAGCACAGCTTGCAATAACAATTGGTTATCAAAATCTATATCTGCTATTACTAGACGTAACTATCGCTTCATTGCTCAAATTCCCACGATACCACTGCTAACATAAATCGTACAACTTAGATTTAATAGTTGGTTAAGCCTATAACCGTCACAGTTAAGAGGTATTTATCTTTTTTTTATAGACGATATTATTATAACATACCGCAAGAAAAATTAGGACCTCGTCGATCAGTTAATCCAACAAATACGAAAACGGTGTACTTTTATAAGGAGTAAAAACCTACAGTAATTTCTCGATATCGAAGTAATTAAAAACAAAGTTAAAAAAATCTGATTATTTTAATCCGATTTTATAAATAAACTAGTTAACTTAATTCTGAAAGAAAATTTAAATAACTTTTTAAATACGGTAATAACGAACGTCGAACTATTACTGAATCCTAATCTAGATTATTTAAACTTCGTTAACAAATACTAAAAAAAATCGGTTTTATCCTATACGTAATAATTAATACGCAACTTGGTATAGTTTTTACGGTATCTCGATTTGCCCGATGTAACTTAAACTTTAGCAACGTATATTACGAAGTTATTAATTGAGTTACATCATATTTAATCGGAACTAAAGCGTTAATGTTATAGTTCGAAAGTAAAAGTTTATTAAATATTTAAAGCGAAAATTTTTTTTTCCGAACAATACGATCGATGGAAAAAAATTCCAAGCTTACGTTATAAAATTATTCGGAAAAGTAATAAAATAACGGGCGAATAAAAAAGATATAATAATTACCTTTATAATAAAAACGAAATTATTATTTTTTACCTAACGTGCTATACAAGCGAACTGCTTACACAAGCGAGCGGCTCATTTCTCAGCACCTTGCAACAACACACTTAAATTACTCAACTACAACACTTCAAATCAATTCCAATCAATTGAATACGTCTTTGCTAACTGTATCTACAGCTTCTTTTCAAGCATGCGCATTATATTAAGCCCTGTTACGGACGCCGTGTTGCTATTCCCTCTCCCTAACCCGCCTACAACCGACCGACCCCCAACGCGTCCCAGCTAATATTACCCCCATTTCGCAAGAACTAAAGCCAAACGTCGAGAAAGCGATTATTAACCGAATCCTTAACCTATATACGCGAGTATTTCCTGTCCGGCTTTAGTACGTTAAAAATATATCTGGAAACGTATTGTAGGACGTATTGGAAAGCGCGTTAAGGGGCGCGTTAGGGAGCGCGTTGCGGGGCGTTGCGGGGCGTATGGCAGGGCGTATGGCAGGTCATATGGCAGGTCGTGTCGGACTTGATTTGCTAATAACTCGAGATCTACGCAATTACACGATTAAAATAAACGTTTCCCAGAAAGATGAAAACTTGCTATATAAGATGAACAAGTTCTTTAAGCCAGCAGAAAAATCGTGCAAAGAATTGCTGCCAACAGCTACTGAAGATGGTCGGTCGCATATAGGTTAAGAGGAAGGAATAGCAACACGGCGTCCGTAACAGAGCTTAATATGATACGTATACTTGGAAAGAAGCTGTAGATACAGTTAGCAAAGACGTATTCAATTGATTGGAATTGATTTGAAATGTTGTGGTTAAATAATTTAAGTGTATTGTTGCAAGGTGCTGAGAAATGAGCCGCTCGCTTGTGTGAGCCGTTCGCTTGTGTGGCACGCTAAGTTAAAAAAAAAGCCTTATTTAGCTTTCGATTAATTAAAAAGTTGGAAATTATTTTAAATATTAAACCGTTAAATATATAATATGATAATTAATAAATTATATAGTTTATTAATGCCGACGTTGTTTTATTACAAACGAAACTGCGGTATATAATATATATAACTACTAATTTTGAAAAGATTATAAGAAGGGATATAATTAAAGTAAATTATGTACTTACGGGCGATATTCTGGCTAATGAGCTAATTAAAGCCCTAATACGCAAACCTTTTGGGCACTTTAAAAAGTAATTAGGATTAATAGATATTACGGAAGCCTTCGATCGGCGGAGGAACAACTTGCGAGTGATTTTAAAGGAAGAATTGGCCGATTAAAAGGATACAATCGCCAGAGGAGAGGTAAAATGGAAAGCTGTAGCTTTAGAAAGTGACAAAGTGTAAATGATTAACGCCGTAACTACGTCCATGCGTTGAAGGGGTATGTCAGCTAGCAGGGAGTGCGCTAGCTCCCTTTGATCGGAACATATAAGTTCTGTAACTAAACTCCATAAAAAGAGAAGTAGGCGTTTTAGAGCGCCTGCAGCTAGTCATCTAATATAACATAACTGATGTCCCTATATCTTACCTCAGCTAGCTCAGGCCTCCCTGGCTCGTTCTCCAATTTCTTTAAAGTCACTTAAGTACCGCTCCACAACGTTAAAAATTAACCAATCAAATTCCAAATACCCGTAACGAGCCAGCGAGGCCTGAGAACAAGTTGCCTTAAAAAGGGGTCCGTTCTGTAAATTTGCTTTTTTAGAAAATAGAAATCCGTGATAACTTAATAACCCGACGTTTCCTGTAGTTATATATATATTAATACGATTCTCTACGTTATAGCTTATTATCAGTACTATTCTAGTCCTGATTAGGACCCTTTCATTACGCCTAGGCCCTAACGGGTCCATCAACTGCAACCCGAATACGTCGCGTTATTATCCTTTTTCTTAGAATACGACAAATCCGAATTTTTTCAGTTTTACCGCGCGAACCTAGAAGAATAGGATATACGTATACGTACGTTAGCATTTTGGTAAAAGCGACGATCGAATATGAAATTCGAAAGCTTTATTCGTAGCTGAATCCTTTGCGACGATGTTAGCCAAGTAACTAGTTTAACCGTTCAGATTTACCGTTTGATTAACGTATTACAAGAAAAACGAATACGTAATAAATTATTAATATATAAACGCTGGCAGGAGTTTATAACTTTTACTAATTAGGATCCTACTATACGCAAATATTATAATATATTATACGGAGAACTTGTAGCTTTTGTAAAAGGGCCCGGATTTTGCCGCTTATCGAAAGATTTATTACTTAAAGTTAAAACGATCCATATTACCTTAGATAAAGGTTAACGTTTTGTTAAAATGTTAGCTTTTAATTGGTTTAAGCTTTTGAACCAGGTAATTGTATACCTAAAGAAAAGGTGCCAGTTGTATGGTACGAAACGGAAAACGAAACGGGTTTGTAGTAATAACGATCCGGACGTTTTTACGTATCTTTTTTTTATGGTCCTAGCTATTATGGTTAAAATCGTTTCCAAAATTAAGGGTAATTATTTGCTTTATTTGTTAAATAGGTTTTTGTTATCTTCCGGTATATTACGAGATAGGATCGATATATTAAGGAGATTAAGTATTTACGAAAGTTACGCTATGGTAAACAAAAATATAAATCGCTTATTAAATAAAGTTAAGGTAACCGCGTTGTTTTTTTATAATAATAAGGTTTTAATTAAGGCAAGTTACGTTTTTCGGTTAAATATAACAGGATAATATCGTATTTTGGTACGATAACTTTAATATTTAAAACTATATTCGTAATATAACGTTTCGATACAGTTCCGTTATACGTAATTTTATTACCGTCTTTGCCCGTTATTATAGTTATATCATTAAAAAAAGGCTAAAGTAATCTATATTCCGTTTTAATTAGCATTATAAGGTAAAATAGTTTTACGAAACGTTGTAATAATATTTAATATTACTTAATATTTCCTGTTAGTTTGTGATTAATATTATCTGGAATCTGTTTCCTGTTTTTATTAATACGTTATATAAACGAAATAAGTAAAAGTTTTCAAACTTTCCTAAATTGAAACGTATACCGTATAATAAGTACCGTTCGATTTCGTTAAGTATAATTGACGAAAATGAAGGCACGATCGACGGTACTTATAACGTTTATTGAAAAAACTTTTAAAAAGTATACGGTTTTAAAAAAAATTAATTCTATCGGTTTTCGAAACGTTTTTATCTTATCTATAAGGATTAGAAGATAACCAGTTATATCCGGAAAATATAGGCCAGTTAAGCCGAAATAACCGATTTATATAATAAAAAACGGTAATTTTTTTCCGTTTCCGCCTTTTTTTATATATAGATAAATTTTCTGCTTATATTTATATATATCTATTAGCTTAATAATATCAGTAAAGCGTATATAACGCAAGTAACCTTAAAAGCGGATCGTTAGTTCTTAAATAGGATAACGTAATTATATCAAAAATTATCGAAGTTTTATTTATTTAAGCCCTTTTTCTTTTATATGCATAATATTCGTATATTTGCGTTATTTCTACAAAAATTACGCGTCCGATACGAACTATTAATAAAGGAAATGTTCAACGTATGCAAAGCTACCAGGAATACCTTAATCGAAGGTTTTTTTTCGAAAAGTTAGCTAACCGAGTTTATGGAATATATGTGTTCCCGGTTAACCGTCGCCGAGTTCGAAACTGTTACGTATAATATGGTTTTTAAGTATTTTGGTCGCGTTAAATGGATAAGGAAGGTATTCCGAAGTTTTGATTAAGACGCATTAATAAATATAAGTTTATTTAACGAAAATCTTTTGTCGTTTTTTTTAATAATACGTTACTTAGTAATATAAGTAATTTAACTGATAATTCGTAAGTATTTGATTTTTTAACTTGGGAATATAATTTATATTTATTACTTCTTAAATTACGCGGTTTTAATTAAAGCGTATTAAACGTAGCCTTTCCGTCGGCTGATAATAGGGTCGGCTATATTTTTAATGCGGATGATATTCCGTAAGGCGATAACTTTTTTAACCCGATTATAGATAATAACTAACCGTTAAACGATGCCGTTTTTATCGATAAAGAATTTTAAAGTTATTGCCGATTTCTTTAAAAAATCCAGGTTTATTTTTGTTTTTCGTATATTATACGATATAGCGACGTTAGTTATATTAAACGGTTAATACCGATATTATTAGTTCTTTTTTATAGGGCAGGTTAAAGTAATTACGGCAAAAAAATACTTTATTTCGATTGGATATTACGTCCTATAATGTTAAATTTAATACTTATTAATTTGATTTTAAATTCGAATTTAGTTTTTACAGAATTTAAGAAGATAATATAAAAAGCATTTAATCGAAAAGGCGAACATTATAACCTTTAGCTTGTTAGCGAATTTTGCCGGTCGAGAAATAATATACATAATATTAACTTTATCTTTTTCCGAAATTCGTTTTTAATTAAGTACCGTATTTTCTTATAGTACGAATTTTATGCCTGTTATGCTTTTTCGCGAAATAAACGTTACGTTATTCGAAATTTTCGTAACGAAATCTTCGAACGCGCTTATTTTTTGTTTCGCAATTTTTAGCTTGTTAAAGGATATTTATCTCGGATTTAAAAAGCTGGTTAAGAATTCGAAGATATTTTAGTTACGGGCCGTAAAGTTATAGAGGTTAGGTTTGTCGATTTTAATAATACCGTATTTATTGCTATCGACGAAAATGGGTTTAACTGGTTGGATATAACAAAAAACGAGAATTAATTTATAAATAGCTTTAATATAATTATTTAAGAAGCTTTCGGTAACGAGTTCGCTAAAGATAATTTGGCTTCGGACGATTATAATATTTTGTATATAAAAGAAAGTTATGATCTTATGGTATAAATTATGGATAATTCGGTAAATAGTTTTAATTAAAACGGTTTGTCGTTTTTTTCGTCGTCGTTAAATAAGTAAAATAAGGATTCGTCGGATAATATTTAGCTATTAATATAGTTTTTTGCCTTTTTGATATTTTTGTATTTTCTATAACCGATATAAGGATTTTACCATAACTTTAATATTAATATAGCTTAATATTTTCCGTAGTTTTGATTAGCCGTATTTTATTCGAACGTTTTAATAATGGTAATATTGTATAAGTTTTCCGTATCAAAATAAATTAACGTTTTAATAATATTGTATTACTTATAACTAAATATATCGCATGATTTCGTATTAACTTATATATTTCGCATGTAATTAATTTACTAATTAACGTTTTTGCGTATTTTTTAAGTTTTTTTTGTTTAGTTTTGCCCTTTTTCCGGTATTATTATAACCTATATATTAATAACTGTTTTTATATTATAGGGACCTATAATTACTTTCGTTTTAGGCGTAATATCTTCGTTTAAGTTTTTCTAAAAATTTTTATTCGGATTATATAATAACGCCAAATATTTAAAAACCGCGTATAAATATTCTTCGCCGCGTTTTTATATATAGTTTGCATATTTATTACCCGTATAACCTCGTAGATTATAGCATTTATAAAACGGCTATATAATATGTACTTTTTACCTAATCGGCCCGGTCCATAAATTCATAAACCTTTTTTCGTATCGTTTATAAGGTGTTCGGTTTATGTATTCTTTTCGCTAAATTGTAAAAGCAGTAATTAATTGAAGGTCCGTAACTAGCTTAGCAATTTAATAACTTATAGGGCCGGCATAATCCGCGATGACGTAAATCTTGTTTTGTCGATTGTTATTACTTAAAATAACCCAAACGGTATTGTTAGCATTTAGTGCTTATATAAATTGGAAGCTTTTCGATGATATAAAATCCTATTTATAATATAAGCCTTTTACGATGTTACCGAGTTTAAGGATTATTATTAATCGTAAGATCTTTTTAATTAGCATACGTTTAATTTAAAGCTAAAACGTAAAATATTTACATTTTTCCAGTTTTCCCTTATATTAATATAGCTTTATAGTATAAACTTAATATCTGGAATCGGTTATACGTAATATGTATTTTTTATAAGGAACGTTTTATATTTTAAAATAGTCGAATATTGTTTAATTAATACGAAATTACTTTAATTAGGACGAGGCCGTAGGTTATATTATGTTATTAGTAGTTTTGGTAATAGTTTCGGTTGTTTTTTAGTTTAAAATCTTGTTACCCGTTTTTAAAGTTATTTATCGGGGGTATTATCAGCAAATCTAATACGCTTAACCGGGGAACTAAAGTTTTCTGGCTGTATATCGAATGCATTATCGGCAGAATTTCTAAATAAAGATTTTAGAATATCGTTAAATTTGTTTATATCCTGCGATATTATGGAATATATAGAGGTATATATTAAAATAACGGTTTTAAATGTTTAATTAAGAGGTAATGGATTGATAATTATTATGTTGTAAACAAGTTAATTTTACGCGTTGTAATATGGTAAAATATGTAACGTACCACACAAGTGAACGGCACACACAAGTGAGCGGCACACTTTTTGGCACTGCGCAACAATCAATCCAAATAACTCAACCACAACATATCGCATTGATTCCAATCAATCGTATTATCTTTCGCCGTCCGTATCTACAGCTTCTGGACAAGTGCACGCATTATACCAAGGCTTGTTGCGGACGTCATATTGCCATTCCTTCCTGCTAACCTCCCATAACCGACCAGCGCTTAACGCGTCCAAGCTAATACTTCCCCCATTTCGTACGACCCAAAGCCGACCGACTAGATAACTATTCTCGACCGAATCCTTAACCGAAATACGCGAGCATTTGTTGTCCGGCTTCAATACGTTGAAGATATACGTCGGAGAACGTGTTATAGGACGCGTTGGGAATACGTTGGGAGCGCGTTAGAGGGCATGGTTGGGGGTCCGTGCGGGGCGTCTCGCGGGGCGTATGGCAGGGCGTATGGCAGGGCGTGTCGGGTTTGATTTCGCAATAACTCGAAACCTACGCAATTATACGATTAGAACAAACGTTTCCTAGAAAGATGAATACTTGCTATATAGGATAAACAAGGTCTTTTAACCAGCAGAAAGGTTGTGGCAAGGAATTGCTGCTAATAGCTACTGAAGTTGGTGGGTTGCGGTCGGCCTAAGAAGAAGGAATGGCAACCTGGCATCCGCAACAAGCCTTGATATAATGCGTGCACTTGTCCAGAAGCTGTAGATACGGACGGTGAAAGATAATACGATTGATTGGAATCAATGCGATATGTTGTGGTTAAGTTATTTGGATTGATTGTTGCGCAGTGCCAAAAAGTGTGCCGCTTACTTGTGTGTGCCGTTTACTTGTGTGGTACGTTACGGGATATAAAGTAATAGTAAATTATATTAAAGTAAATAATATCGATTAGTTATAGCAAATTTATTTAATATAACGTACCACACAAGCTCGCGGGACACACAAGCTTGCGGGACACTTTTTGGCACTTCGCAACAACTAATGCAAACAACTCAACCACAACACGTTATATGGATTCAAATCAATCGTATTCTCTTTCGCCGTCCGTATCTACAGCTTCTGGACAAGTGCACGCATTATATTAAGGCTTGTTGCGGACGCCATATTGCCTAATCTTCCTGCCAACCTGCCCGCAACCGATTACCCCCTAAAGCGTCTAAGCTAATATTACCCCCATTTCGTACGACCTAAAGCCGACCGACTAGATAACTATTCTCGACCGAATCCTTAACTTAAATACGCGAGCATTTCTTATCCGGCTTTAATACGTTAAAGATATACGTCGGAGAACGTGTTATAAAACGGGTTGGAAGCGCGTTGGAGGGCGTGTTAAGGGGTCCGTACGGGGCGTCTCGCGGGGCGTATGGCAGGGCGTATAGCAGGGCGTGTCGGACTTGATTTGCAATAACTCGAGATCTACGCAATTATACGATTAAAACAAACGTTTCCCAGAAAGATGAATACTTGCTGTATAAGATGAACAAGTTCTTTTAGCCAGCAGAAAGGTCGTGGCAAAGAATTGCTGTTAACAGCTACTAAAGTTGGTCGGTTACGGGCGGGTTAGCAGGAAGGAATGGTAATATGGCGTCCGCAACAACCCTTGATATAATGCGTGCACTTATCCAGAAGCTGTAGATACGGTCTGCGAAAGAGAATACGATTGATTTGAATCTATATGACGTGTTGTGGTTGAGTTATTTGCATTAGTTGTTGCGAGATGCCAAAAGTGTCCCGCGAGCTTGTGTGTCCCGCGAGCTTGTATGGCACGTTATATATAATTAAAGGAATTTTATAAATTATATTAAATAATTTGTAATAAAGGAAAGGTTTCGTACAATTTATATAAGGTTTTAGTTTTTTCCTTATATGTTGTTGTTTCGTTATAAAAAAAAATAACGTTAATTTTTAAGTTAATATTTAACAACTTATATAAACCTAACCATTTATATATTTATAATTACATAATTTTAAAAGTATATACATTTTAATTTTAATTATATATTTTGCTTTCGAATTTTTTCGTAACTTATTAATTATTTGTAGGTTTCGTTTATGTACTATAAAACTTTATATATTTCTTTTTATTTTTTATAGTACTTTTAGAAATTATTTAGTATATAAACTTTACCTTATTTATTATATTTTACTTTTTTTTTCCAATTTTAGTTTTAATTAACCAAAAGTACTTTCGGTAAGTTTATAAAGTTTTCAGATTTTTTAAGTATAAATAACTTTTATGTAGTACTTAATATAATTTAGTTGCTAAAATGGTATTACTGCCGTTTAATAAAGTGGAATATGGCGACCGTGTTCGAAATTTATATAGCGATTTCCTAAAAGATTAAGGCGTATATAAAGATAAAAATGCTTCCAGGTTAGCTTTCAACGCGAACTATATTAATTGTAGCGCCATTTTTTATATATTATTTTTAACTAAATATATTTCCTCCTTAGATCTTTTAGCAGTTAATAAAATAATAAATACGAATATTGCCAAAGCGGTATTCGATAAAGTTGCAGTATTATAAGGCTTTAATAAAACGGGATTTATTGTTATATGTAAAAAAATATAATTTGCTTAACGTTATATATACCTTAACGTATATTTTACTGACGATAATATCGGGATAATACTTTAATAAATATTTAAGAACTTCGATTGTATATATATAATTTATGAAACGATTAACGTCCCATACAAGCGAGCTGGCCACACAAGCGAGCTGGCCAAATTTTGGCACCTCGCAACAACAAATTCAAATAACTCAACAACAACACATCGCTTAATTAAAATCAATCGGATTCTTCTTCGCTAGACGTATCTACAACTTCTACACAAGTACGCGCATTATGTTCAGGCTTGCCGCAGACGCCACACTTCCGTTCCTTGGTCTTAACCCTCTTGCGACGACCCCTTCCAGCTGCTGTTGGCTGCATTTTTTTACCAGCTCTTTCTTTTTGGGCCAAAAAAGCTTATCTCTTTTGTATAGTAAATGTTCTTCCTTTTTAAAGACGTTTGTTTTTGGTCCTACGACGTTTGCTTAAGGTATAGTTTATTTCGCGCAATTGGACGTTTTCTTTCCGAAAAAGAACAACTTCATGCAACAACAACATGTACCCTTTTGTCATAAAATCAGCCGATTTAAGTAATCTTGTTAACGAGCCACCCTAATAATTTCTAATCCTCCTTTATAAGTATCGTCCTTATTTTGTTGCTTTACGGATATTTTTAAGGGTTTTCGCAAAAGGTAAAATGGAACCGGCGGAGGTTAACGGAGAGACGGTCGGCGTAGGCACAACTAAAGGAACCTCCAATTCGGAAAAAAACGTTATTAAGATCGAATGGAACAAGACCAGCTTTCGCGAATCCAGATTTAATGTTATTGGACGTCATGGCAGCTTGGAACGCGTCGTAAAAGCCGGCGAGAAAATCTTCCTTGGCAATATAAGTATAATGGCGTCGCATTAGGTTTTCGATATACTGCGAATAAACACGTTTCAAAACAGAAAAATAAGATACGTTAAAAGGTTGGAACCGATACGAAAAATGCGCGGGTATATAAAGCGTAATAATGTTGTTATTGGCGCAATATTCTTCGAATTCCATCGAATAATGGCTTTCATGGCCGTCGAAGATAAGGAAACGTTTCGAACCTTTCGTACGCGTCCGAATATACTTGTTAAAATGCTAGATTTATTCGAAACCCAATTTATTTATTGTCCAGCCATTATTACTTAATACGATCTTCTAATCGGCTGTTAGCAATAGGTTATCGCGGTACCAGGACTTAAAATAATTTTTTCCCGTTATGATAACAAATAACGGTATAGCTTAACCTTAGAAATTAATAACTTGGATAATTATAACCTATTCTTTATTACCTTATTGCGCTTATCTAAGTTTTTTACGTTTTTCGGCACTGGTAATTACTATGCCCATTGCCATAAGAAGCCCCATCAAAAATCCAGTCTCGTCGAAGTTGTAAATATCTTCTTCTGCGATGCCGTACTTCGCGATTATAACCCGAACAAGCTCGAACCACTTACGAAACGTTTCTGGATTCTCGTATAAAACCCGTTAATAATCAATCTTTCGATTTAAACGCGTCTGGAGTTTTTTTTGCCGTCTAACAAAGTTCGACGCCCAATTAATTCCAACGCGTTCTGCAACGCGCTGGGCCAGCAATATATTGGCCATATCTTCAACGTGCTAAAGTCGGACAGGAAACGCTCGCGCATCTAGGTCAAGGACCCTTTCGACAATGGATTTCTCTTCGGTCGGCGTCAATTTTCGCGAATTGGGGGGAATATCGCCTCGAACGGGTACGCCGTAATATCGCGTCTTCAAAGTAGATGCAGGAACTTCATATACAGAACTAAGCTTGTTATAACTTAATTTTGGATTCATCTTTTTAACCTGAACGGCTAAGTTCATTCTAGCTTCTTTTGTAAGACGTTCCATGTTGTTAACGTTGAACAATAAGTGATGAAAGTTGGATAGTTGGAAAGTTGCGAAATTTGGCCAGCTCGCTTGTGTGGCCAGCTCGCTTGTGTGGGACGTTATAATAAACTTATTTATATATAATAATGCTATGTAATTTCTATTTTTATTAAACCCGGACGAAATTGCAAAATAAGATATAGCTTTATTCGTTTTCTTTATTATATTAAAGTATTTCGGTAAAGTTAATAAATAAGCAAATACGAATTATTAGATGGTAAGCCTTTAGAATTGCGAAATAAATATTTTCTATATTATAAATTTAATTAACGCTTATTTTTTAAAAGCCCGTATAAACCGGGCTGTTTAACGTTTCCGGGTATACCTGATCGACAATAACTTGTATAATATAGATGGTATTAGAAATATAGCAGTTTTATAATCTCGATTAGAAAAATAAAACCGCGATATATCGTATATTATATATTATATGGACGTTATTTTTATAATATTAAACAAAAAGAAGATCCACAATTATAGGTAGTTGGCTAGTGATTAAATAACCATATATAATAACTGAATATTTAGGTATTAAGGTATATTAAATATTAATAGTAAAGACTTTAGTAGTTATTTACTGTATTCGGATATATCCGTATTTATATAGGATTCCGATATAGGATTCCAAATTTTATCCGAAACCCGAATTAAGCCGAAAAAAAGCGTAATATTAAGCAACAGGAACCTTATACCTTTATACGCCAAACGGGTTGGAAAAAGTAATTTCAAAAGCCGCAGTCGGAAATGCTAGTAAGCTCTATTTCCGGGTACCTAGCGTTAAAAGATATATCCGAGGGCTCGGAGAAAGCACCCGATAGAAGCAATTTATAACTACCGAAATTTTTATCGAAATAGCGACGAAATAAGTAATAGGAACCCGTAGATGCTAATTAAGATTTTAAACTATTTACCGCGAAAATATTACAATTATTGAAATCCCTAGCAAAAGAACGATAACGTACGTAACTGGCCTTAAAAAGAGTTAGCTAGAAACCGGCTCCAAAGGATATTATTTACGGGTTTAGAAAAACAAGATTATAAAACGTAAAGGCTTTAAATTTATTATAAGGCCGGAATCCTAAATATTTCGAATTGGTATTTAAAGAAAAACGGACGCCGGAATAGTTATACCTATAGCAAAAGGATAACTTTTTTAATATTAACGAAAAATTATTTACGTTATTTATTTACCCGTATATTCGATCCTTTATACTAATTAATCGACCCGAACCAAGGTACCTTAAAGGTTAAAAAGGTTAAAAATATTTTAAAAGCCAATACGACGAGCTCGAAAAAAGAAACCGGAAAATAAGATTTAAAATTTTTTAATTCAGCGATACGGATTAAAGGGTATAAGTTAAAAAAAATAAGTTATTAATAACCGCGATAAATTATAAATAAAAACGCGTAATATTAAAGTTCGTTAATTACTTTAATTTAAAAAGTTTATTATATATTCGTAATAATATATAACTGGTTCGAATGGGAAAAAATTAATACTTATGCAATATTTAACGAATTTAAAATTAATAAAATAAACAAATAACTATAGTAAATAAAACCTGTATTAATAATTTTGTTCGTATTATTTAGTTATTTTTTTACGTAACTAAATTATTTTAACATAAAGGAAATATTATTTCAAACTTTTAAGCGACGTTAATATTCCGTAAGGATTTAAGTAAGCTGGCAAAATATATCTATAACGTTTTATACTTTAACAAATTCGAAAATGCATTGTTAAACATTACGAAAAGTTATAATATCTATTTTAACCTTTAATACGTTTTACTTATTAATAATTTAAGCAAATATATAATATCGTAGGATTTAACTAAAACCTATCTTAAAAAGTTAGAAATAATTTATTATTTTAATATTTTTTTAAATTATTAACTTTAACCGATAACGTACTACACCACCGAACGGAACACACCACCGAACGGGACACTTATTGGCACCCTTCAACAACATACTCAAATAACTCAACCATAACACATCTAATTGATTCCAATCAATCGTACTTTCTTTCGCCGACCGTATCTACAGCTTCTGGACAAGTGCACGCATTATATTAAGGCTTGTTACGGACGCCATATTGCCATTTCTTCCTACCAACCCGCCCGCAACCGTTTAACTTTAGCAACTGTTAACAGCAATTCTTTGCTACAACCTTTCTGCTGGCTAAAAAAACTTGTTCCTTTTATATAGCAAGTATTCATCTTTCTGGGAAACGTTTGTTTTAATCGTATAATTGCGTAGGTTTCGAGTTATTGCAAAATCAAGTCCGACACGTCCTGTTATACGCCCTACCATACGCCCCGCGAAACGCCCCGCGAAACGCCCCGCACGGACCCCCAACACGCCCTCTAGCCCGTTTCTAACACGTTCCATAACACGTTCTCCGCTATATATCTTCAACGTATTAAAGCCGGACAAGAAATGCTCGCGTATTTAAGTTAAGGATTCGGTCGAAAATAATTATCTAATCGGTCGGCTTTGGGTCGTCCGAAATAAGGGTAATATTAACTTGGACGCGTTAGGAAGTAATCGGTCGCAAGCGGGTTAAAAGCAAGAAATGGCAACATGGCGTCCGCAACAAGCCTTAATATAATGCGTGCACTCGTCGAGATGCTGTGATACAGTTAGCAAAGACACATTCAATTGATTTAAGTTAATTTGAGGTGTTATGGTTAAGGTATTTGGGTGCATTGCTGGGAAGTGCCAAAAATTGTCCCGTTCGGTGGTGTGTCCCGTTCGGTGGTGTGGGACGTTATTACGTAAATATTTATATTTATCGTACTTTATAACCGTAATCCCGCTTCGAAGCCGAATGCGTTTTTTGTTATCCGCTTTAATTAAAATCGGCCGGGTTTCGTTTCTTGATTTTCGATTTAATATTACGATTATTACCATCGTCGGATAAATACCGTTTACTTTTATTGCGCGATTTTCCGACTTTGATAGCGATTATTACCTCGGTTTTATTTTCCGATATATTATTCGTAACGTCGGGTTGCGTATTATTACTTTTTGGTAAGGCCGGCGATTCCGGTAACGATATAAAAGTAAACGAATTAAGCGAATATGGGTACGGTAATAAAAGTAGGGCTGGTACATTAGATATATTAAGAAACGGTAAGATTTAAGTTAACGCTATAAATAACAGAAACGTCGCAAGTTTTTAATTAAAATTATCTAATATGTCGCGAATTATACGTACAGGTACAAACGTTGCGATTACCGGGGTTGCGATTCCGAGTTACGAAGACGTATAAACCGTATACCGAGTTAATATTTAAATTACTAAGAGTGCCGTTAAATCCTTAATTACCAATTCGAACTGAGTGGCTATATATAATATACCTTAATCAGGACTATATACGGCTTACGGCGGCCTTGCGATTTTTTCCAATATCTATTAAGTTTATAACGCGGCAATCGTCCGTAACCTATATGGATTGGTCCGAAATATAAGGATATAGCGCCGTTATTTTAAATTAAGCGAATTCCGCCGTTTGCGAAAAGTTTTCCGTACCTTTTATAAAATAAAAAATACGGCTTTTTCGTAAATTAAATATAATGCAAAAAAAAGGCAATTTTTTAAAACGTTTTAATATTATTACTTATTAAACCCGGGAACTGCTTTAATTAATTCGACGGTGCTTACGATTAGATAAAAACTTTTAACTTTATTCAGCTTATTTAAAAACGTATTAAATAAATACCGCTTAAATTTAGTAAGAATAAACGTTTATTTTGCTTTTTTGCCACCGAACGGAAACGACCGCGCAAAAATTAATTCGTTTGTCCGTCGTTTTTATTAAAATTCGATTATTTTCTAAGTAACCGCCTTTAACGAACCGGCTTTTAATTGTTTTTATATAAATCTTTTCGGATTTAAAGGTTTTAGTATATAAATAAAATTAAGCGTATATAAGTTATAATAAGGTCCAGCCGATAAAAGATTATTCTGGTCCTTTTTTAATATAATAACTTCCTTTTTTTTTAAATATGTTAAAATTATTTTACGTACGTATTTGCCGTTAAATAATATACGTTAATAAAACCTTATTTTCGTCCTATTTCGTAAATCAAAATAACTTTATTTGGAAAATTTACGAATAACGCAAATAATATCTTAACTAGCCGAAAGATAAAATTGGGATTCGACGATTATCTCGTCCTAATCGGGATTATTTACAACAAATAACTTATCGTTTTCTTTACCATCCGAATCCGCGACGTTAATTTCTATTATAATCTTTATATTTTAATAAGTAATACAGTCCTTAGCTTGCCGGGCCTAGGGCCTTTTTTTTTAACCAGTTTTATAATAAACGGTTTAATTTTATATTTATGGAATACTTAATAAGGTGCAAATAATATAACTTATTTATAATTAATCATATTTAATTGCTTATAATTACGAACTGTTCGACTAAATTTTTGCTATAAGTTTTTTATCGAAAAGTTTTTCGATATTTCCTATTATATTATTTAACTAATATCCGGAATATCCATACTTAATCTAAAAGCGACGATAAATATTACGATACGGATAAAACTATTAAGCTTTTTTAGTTTATCGTATACGTAAACCTGGTTTTCGTAAGGTATTTCGGAATTATAAAACTTAATAACTTTTTTTATAACTTTTAACAGATATTCCCGGTTTACTATAATCTTAATTAAGTAATTTCGGATATCCATAATTTTCGTTCGGTTATTAACATAAATAATAATTTTAATAATAATACGTAAATTATTAAATTAAACCTAAAAAATATTAATTAATAACTTTAATATATTAATTAACAAAAAATCCAAATACGCTTAATTCGAACGTTAACCTTTAGATATAAGAAAAATAATAATATCGATTTTAGGGCGATTAATATTAAAATGCCGGACCTTTATTTTATAGCTATATTTAATTAAACTTCCGGCTTTATTAAAGCCTTTATATCCCGCAATTTTTTTCTTTATATTACCGCTGGCGGTTACCGTAACGTACCACACAAGCTCACCGGATGGTTCCTAGCACATTCCAACTACCCAACTTCAATTGCGCATATCTTAACACCAACAACATGGAACGACTTACAAAAGAAGCCAGAATGAACCTAGTAATCCAAGTTAAAAAAAGAAACCCGAAACTTAGTTATGCGACACTTAGTTCTATATATGAAGTGGCCCATTTTACCATATATGAACGATATCGCAATAAACCTTCCCGAGCCGACATTATCCTTAATTCGCGAAAATTGAAGCCAACCGAAGAAGAATCGATTGTCGACCGAATCCTTAACCTAGATATGCGAGCGTTTCCTGTCCGGCTTCAGCACGTTGAAGATATGGCCAATTTATTGTTTGCCCAACGCGCTACAGGACGCGTTGGAGTTAACTGGGCGTTGAACTTTGTTAGACGGCAGAAAAAACTTCAGACGCGTTTAAATCAGAAGATCGATTATTAACGGATCCTATCCGAAGATCTAGAAACATTTCGCAAATAGTTCGAACTTGTTCGGGCTATAATCGCAAAGTACGGCATCGCAAAAAAGGATATTTATAACTTCGACGAAATTGGATTTTTAATAAGGTTTTTCATGGTAACGGGTATAGTAGTTACCAATGCCGAAAAACGTGGAAAACTTAAATAAGCGTAATAAGGTAATAAAGACTAAGTTACAGTTATCCAGGCTGTTAATTTCCAAGGTTGGGCTATACCGCTATTTGTTATTATAACAGAAAAAAATTATCTTAAGTTTTAATATCGCGACAACTTACTGCCAGCAGCCGATTAAAAAATTGTATTAAATAATAATAGTTGGACAACAAATAAATTAAGTTTCGAATGGATCCAGTATTTTGACAAGTATATTCGGACGCGTACGAAAGGTTCGAAACGTTTCCTTATTTTCGACGGCCACGAAAGTTACCATTCGATAAAATTCAAAAAGTACTGCGCTAATAATAACATTATTACGCTTTGTATGCCCGCGTATTTTTCGCATCGGCTTTAACCTTTTAATATATTTTATTTTTCTGTTTTGAAACGCGCTTATTCGCAGTACATCGAAAACTTAATGCGACGCCATTATACCTATATTGCTAAAAAAGATTTCCTCGCCGGCTTTTACGACGCGTTCCAAGCTGCCATAACGTCCAGCAATATCAAATCTGGATTTGCAAAAGCTGGTTTTATTCCATTCGATCCTAACAACGTTTTTTCCGAATTGGAAGTTCCTTTAGTTGTACCTACGCCGACCGTCTCCCCGCTGACCTCTGCCGGTTCCATTCGTTCCCCGCTTGCGGAAACCCCTAGGAATATTAAGGAAGTAACAAGGCAAAGACGTTATTTGCAAAGAAAGATTAAATATTAAGGTGGCTCGTTAAGAATTGTTAAATCGGCTAGTTTATTGATAAAAAGTAACTTGTTATTTTTGTACGAAGTTATATTTCTTCGGGAAGAAAACGTCCAATTGCGCAAAACGAACTATATCTTAAGCAAACGTCGCAGGACCAAAAACAAACGTTTTCAAAAAGGAGGAATACTTACTATACAAGAAGGATAAGCTCTTCTGGCCCAAAAAGAAGAGGGTAGTAAAAAAATGCAACCAACAGTAGCTGGAAGGGGTCGTCGCAAAAGGGTTGAAACTAAGGAACGGAAGTGTGGCGTTTGCGGCAAGCCCGGGCATAATGCGCGTACTTGTGATAAAGTTGTAGATACGTCTAGCGAAGAAGAATCCGATTGATTTGAATTAATGCGATGTGTTATTGTTAAGTTATTTGAATTTGTTATTGCGAGGTGCTAAGAACCATTCGGTGAGCTTGTGCATCCGGTGAGCTTGTGTAGTACGTTATACGTAAATTAATATACGTAAGCAAAAAAAATAAAACGCAAATTACGGATATTAATATATTTCAGCCGGAAATTTTTTTTTTTTAATAATAAAGGTATTTTATTAATAACAATTAAGCTATATCGTCGTTCAAAAACAAAATTTAATATAACAGTTTAAAATTAATCGTTTAATAATTATTTAAGATTAAAGATAATATAGTTATGTTATCCGGTAATTATACGTTCGAACATTTTTAAATCGAACTTTTTCGTTTCCGTAAATATTAAGATAAAAGCAAAATATAATACTGTTAATGCAAAAGTTCGTTAATTTTCGGTTAACTTAATTAAAGGTACGATTTAAATAATAATTAAGTCGGTTATTAAAAAAAGGTTTAAATAATTAAGAACTTTTTAAAGTTTATTTTAATAACGAAAAAGATATTAAGTTTTCCGAAAACTAGATTATATATCGTATTTATTTGTTTTTTCCGTAAAATACGGCCTTTGCAGCCAAGTATAACGTTTAATATAAGGCGAATAAACCGACGGCGCAAAGTTTCCGTTGATTGTCGACCGTATATTTAACGTTAACGTATAGATTAATTACGTTTGTATCGGTAAGGGACCGGTAAAGCTATTGGATAAAAATAAACGTTTCGCTTTAAAGGGTTAAATTTTCGAAAATTTAAGGTATTTATTTTAAACCTTTTAATACGTCGTACGTATTTAGCTAATTAGAAAAAAAATATGCTTCAGAACTTATTATAAGTAATTTTAAGTTTTATATATTATTATTTTAGCTTATAGGGTTATGGTGTTGTCGTATTAGCGGAAGAGGGATATATAGTTGTAGTATACGGAAAACGAAATTTTTAGTCATTTTTTTAAGCTGGTAACAATAATATGATCTTAATTAAAACTAAAAGTATACCAAAAGATAAAGATTTTAATTCCGTATTAACTTTTCGTAATTACAAATTAAGTAGCGTTAAATTAAAGTTATATTCGAAAGTTTCGTTTTGATAATTTTTGAAGATTTGTATAGAACTGCGGAAAACGGAGCCCAAAAAAGGCAACTTATTATCAGGCCCTATTTTTGAGGTTTTGTTGTTTCTATAGAGCTTCTTCTTAAAAAGGTTTAGTCGATACATCTAACTCTTACAGTTACTTCTTAATCAAAAGCGCTAGCCACGGCTGCGCCTACAGCGCAGCCCTAACCTCAAAAATAGAGCCTGATCTCGATGAGGTAACCTATATCTGACATTATTCCTCAAAAATAGGGCCTGATTTTAATGAGGTAACTTTAAACCAGTTACGTAATCCGAAACCTACAGCGGGGGTGCGCCCCGCATTCTCCGACCGTCTGTCAACGTGTTATGGCCAAAGGCCTTGGCTCGATTGATAGACGGTCGGAGATTGTGGGACGCATCTCCGATGTGGGTGCCAAGGTTACGTAACTGGCTCGATGGGCTCGCGGCGTTTAATTGGCGTTAGTACTTCGAGCCAGTCGAGCCAAGGGAACGGCTCGATAAACTTAAAGGAGCTCGACTACCAAAAAAAGGATCGAACCGGTTCGAGCCGGTCGAGCTAATAAAAGTATATATACGTTTATTATTTCCTATAATTTAAATAATACCAGCTTATAATAATAATTAATTATCTAGATTTATATTTGTTATTATTAAACGTAATTATCGCTTTATTATTTAAATTTTTACGATATTATTATTAATATAAATCGTACGATTAAGTTTAATAATTAATTAAGCTTATAGCCGTTATACGTTGCAAGCTTTTATTTAGTAATACCGTCAAACTTTAAGCAATATTTAATATTATCAGAATGTCGACTAGCGCTGAAGTTACCGTTCCTATTTTTACCTAGCAACTGCAAAAACGTATCCAGCAGCTTAAGGCCTATATTTAATAGCTTACTGCTTAAGCTATTATCTTAATCGATTTGATATTAGCAGCCGTTACTCCAAAATTTAAGGTTAAGAAATCCGAACCTTACGATAATATAAAAAACGTTTAAAGCTTCTTAACTTAAGCCAAAGTATATCTACGATTGGAAAAGATCGAAAGCGACGCCGACAGAATTCTTATTATGGCAGGATTTTTTAAAAAGGACGTTTTGGATTAATTTAAACTTACGTTACAAAATTACCCGGAAAATGCAGAAAACGACCAGGAAACGGCTATTAAAAGAATTTTCGAAAGTTACGTTAATTTCGAACAAAAGTTTAAAGACAACTTCGATAACTCGGACGCGGAACGAAAGGTTATATAAAACCTTTTATAGCTTAAACAAAAAGGACTAGCTTCCAAATATGCCGTCGAGTTCAGGAATTTTATGTCCAAAATAGGATGGGTCGACGATAAAGATAATACCTTGATCGACGTCTTTTACAAGGGGTTAAAAGATAATATTAAGGACGAAATTATTAAAATCGAACAATTTAATATATTCGACAAATATATCGTTAAAGCTATAAAAATCGACAATCAATAGTTTGAACGACGACAAGAACGACGTAAACAGTTTACCTTACGGTTCAAATTCCAAGGAATTAATTAAGGTCGAAGGCGTTTTACGTTTTTTACTTTTTATGGAATTTAATTAAGGCTTATAAAATTAAGGGTTATTTAATCGAAAAAAAAAATCCGTTACCTGTTATAATTACGGTAAGCCCGGACATATTGCGCGAAAATGCAAAAGTCCGAAAAAGATATATTAGGTTTTAATTCTTAAAATTTAGCATAAAAAGAAACCTGGTAACAAAAAAACCATTAACATAATCCGCGCCAAATATAACGATAACCTTTTATTAAAGGTATAACAGGGAATAAGAAAAGCTAAGAAATTATCCCAAGCAAAAGCCCGAAAGGCTAAAAAAATTAAAACTACTAAACCTACTATTACCTAATGGCTACAAAAGCATAAAGGATAAAAAAAGCTAAGCGACAACAAGTTACTTATCCGTACATAATAAAAACGGTAATAAAAAAATAACCAATTAATACTTAATGCATAACTAAAGAAGTACCAAAGATAAGACGAAAACTTATGCCCAAGAAAACTCGATCGATACGGAAAGCTTTATGCGGTTAGCTGTCGACGACCGCAATGCGAAATATACGAAGATGAAAAAGAATATATCGCGCGACGAATTATGCGTATGTAGCAACAAGGCTTCGATTTTAAAAATCGAACTGGAAATAATTTTAAGGATTAAAGGTGGTATCGCTATATACGAGAAGCCGTTATAATGGAAAAAATCGACGAGCTAGCGGCTACCAGAAGCTGGCCAAAAGGAAAATATTGCCCTGCATATAAACCCTAATGTTATTACGAATAATGCGATTATTAAACGCAGGAAAAATTAATTTAAAGAATAATGGAAAAGTACTGCCAAAAAATAATTACCGATTTACAGATTTAGCTAGCCTTTACGGAAAACCCAGAAAAGCGATTAGCTATATAGGAGAAAATTCGCTCCTTTTCGAACTGGAAAACCTTAAAGCCAAAATATATTACCAAAGAAACGTTCCAGAACCAAGTGGAATACTTGACAGTAACGCTACGCCGACAAAAGCAGCAATTAAAATAGATCCAAAACGAAAACAAAAACCTTGGAAAAAGATTTTAGTAATTCGAAAACAGCCTAAAAAACTTAAGCTACTTATGATAAGGCTTTAGGCTGGCAAAAAAAACGAAGGTAAATAATAACATTTTAAAAAGGCTTTAAGTACGATACGAACAGTACGAAAGAAACTTATTACGGTATAAGTACGAATCAAAAACAAGTAATATACCGTATTTATGAATTACGGAACACAAAAAGGTAATTATATCGCTTTAAAAGTAGTTTATAAGTTACAATTATTATAAAAGGACAAAGAAGAATTTTACGAAGTCGAAAACGTAAAAAGTTAAATATTTAATTACGACGATAAATAAATCCGACGTAAAATTAATTACTTCAAAACTCTTATTAAAAGAAGAAAACAAATTATTAGTTTCGACATTATCGCTATAAAGGATTATAACTTAATTTTAGGTTTGCTATGGTTAGAATAATATAACCCGGTTATTAATTAAAAAATTTGCGAGATAAATTACGATTTATTTTCTAAAAATAAGCTAAACGACGAAAAATTTTAATATTCGATCGATAAGGTAAACGAATATAGGTATAAGGAAACGGCAGAAACCTTATTACTTAAAAATATACGGCATATTTAAAAGAAAAAGTATAATCGAAAAATACGACGTATTATCGCCAACCTTAAAGCAAAATTTAAGCAAATAAATAACGATTTAAAATAACTGCCCGAAAAATTACTAAAATAAATAATTAAAATACCTTTATAGTATTATAAGTACGATAAATTATTTAGCAAAAAAATTTAATACCAAATTATTAAAGCATAACGAATAAAATTACGAAATAATTTTTAAAAATAGTAAAAGTATTACGTTTTATCTGATATATAACTTAAATTATGTAAAATTATATGTATTCCGCGATTATTTCGAAGATAAGTTTCGAAAGGATAAATTCGACGTTCCAAATTACCAGCCGGATACTTTATGTTTTTCGTACCGAAAAAAGGAGAAAAGTTTCGTTTAATAGTGGATTATCGATAACTTAACGATATTACCGTTAAAGACAAAATGCCGTTATTATTAATTATTAAAATAAAAGATCGTTTATACGGAACAAAATGGTTTACGGCTATCGATTTTCGAAATAGTTATAATATAATTCGGATTAAAAAAGGATACAAATGGAAAATAGCTTTTAGGACGAAATATGGCTTATACGAATACCTAGTTACCTTTATGGAATTAATTAACGTACCAGCAACTTTCTAACGAATAATAAACTATATATTAAAAGAATACCTGGATATTTTTGTTATTTGTTACCTTAACGACATTCTTATTTACTTAAAAACGGAAAAAAAAGTACGGAAAATATATCCATTAGGTTTTATAAACGTTATAAAACGCTAAACTTTTGGTTAATACTGAAAAAAAAGTTATTTTTATAAATAAAAAGTTGATTTTTTAAGATATATTATTACGCCAGGATAAATTTGCATGGATTTTAAAAAGTTATTAGCAGTTAAGGACTGGGTATAGCTTATTAACGTTAAAGAAATATAAATATTCCTTAAATTTGCCAGTTATTACCGACGATTTATACGTAATTTCAGCAAAATAGTTATGCTATTAACGAAACTTATTAAGAAAAATAAATTATTTAAATAAATTTTAAAAAAAAATTTAGCAGATTAAAAACGCTTTTATTAATAAACCAATATTAATTATGTACGACCTAAAGCGACCCGTTAAGTTAAAAACCGATATTTCGGATTATGCTTTAAAAGCTATAATTAAATATCGAAACGATTAAGAAAAACTTTATCCGATTACGTTTTATTTTTATAAGCTATACGAAACAAAATTAAATTATCCTATTTACGATAAAAAGTTCCTAATTATCGTTAATGCCTTTAAAAAATTTAGATATTATCTTAAAGGTAATATATATTAAATTAAAATATATACGGATTATAAAAATAGTATACATTTTTTTACGATACGAAAACTTATCGGAAAATAATTGCGTTACGTAAAAAGCCTTTTTAAATTCGATTACGTTATTATTTATCGAAAAGGTTTAAAAAATGGCAAAGTAAACGTATTTAATAAACGACCTAACTTAAAAAAACCTTAGGTTAAAGTATAGCAAATAATTTTCGATGTTATACCCGAAAGATATTTAAAACAGCGACGAATTGCTGCGATACGAACGATATTAATTGATATATATTAACGCATTTAATAATATAATGTTAATTAATTAATAAAGCATTAAATAAATAAAATATAAATACCTAAGGATTTATAAAACAATTTAATACGGAATATATATAAATACTTTATATATAAATATTTAAGGATTTATAAAACTTTAAAACGTTTATAACGGATATATTACTTTTCTAAGATAAAAATTATAGTTTAAAAGGTAATACGATAATACGATATTTACGTTAAAACAAAGGTACGACGATATAAGCCTTACGGAAAATTATAATCTTTACTAATCGTTAAACGATTATAAAATTCGATTATATTTAACTTTATTACCAAGTTTCCTTTATTAAAAAACTTAACTACGGAAATATATTATAACAGCATTTTTGTAATCGTTAATCGATTTACGAAATTTTTTATTTTTTACCTTATAATAAGAATACCGATACAAAACAATTCGTATACATTTTCCTTAAATATATTTTAGGTACTTATAAACTTTTAACGGAAATTATTTCGGATAAAGGTATTACCCTTATTTCGAAATTTTGGTAAAAACTAATAGCTTAATTTAAATTAAATTATAAATTATCCAGTATATTTAAACCTTAAATAAACGAATAAATAAATAAAATTAACCAAACGTTAAAAACGTATTTACGATATTATATTAACTACAAATAAAATAATTAAGTTAAAAAGTTACCAGTTATACAGTTAACTTATAATATTAATTATTACGAAAACATTAAAACGATATTAACAATTACCAATTTTAGTTTTATACCTAAAATTTACCGAGATTTATATAAGGATAAACCAATTAACGTTAAAGTAATTTTTATATCAAAATAATTAAAATAGCTATACGCAAAAATGAAATCAAAACTTAATTTCGTACGTAACCAAATAAACAAATACTATAACCAAAAAAAATTAAAGGGATTAACTTTTTCGGAAAAAGAAATAATTTACCTAACTACCAAAAATATCTAAACTAAAAAGTTAAACAAAAAATTCGATTTTAAATATATCGGCTTATACAAAATCGCTAAAAAAATTTTAGAAAATTATTATAAATTGGAATTACTGCCGAAGGTTAAACTTTATCTAATTTTTTATATTTCCTTATTAAAATTAATAGCAGATATAATTAAAGTTAATATAAAACAAAATTAAAATAAGGAAATTATGGAAAATGTACCAATTTACGAAGTAGAAAAAAATATTAAATATACGTTAAAAAAAAGAACTTACCTAGTACCTAATCAAATAAAAAAACTACACAAATTCCGAAAACACCTAAAAACCCGCGAAAAATCTTACGAATACCCAACGCCTCCTGAAAACTTTTACCAGTAATGCCGGAAGCGCCAAGGTTAAAAGTACTCCAATTTAAGTTACTTAAAAGAGGCCAGTCGGCAAAAAAGGTGGCCTACGCTGACGCAACCTTAGCTTCCAGCTATTATTGCTCGCGTTCCAAACGTTCGAATTCCTCCATCACTTCCGTACCTTTAATACCTTTACGCAGCATTTCGATCCTACGCTTACGTAAAAGTTTTTTTTAACTTCGCAAACGACTTAAATAACCGAATAACTTATTTAATTATTATTGGACCCGAAAGAATTTTTCTTTAACAAAACGCTTTTAAAGTTCGAAACGGTTCTTTTTAGCAACCAACCGGTTATATTTAGTTTCGGAAAGCCCGAATAAATTATAAAAACCATTATGTTAGGTACAACAAGCGCATTTTTTAAAACTAGGATAAGCTTTACAAATCTTTTTTTCAGCTTTGTAACGCGAATAAAAAAACGCGGACATATTAAAATTAAAGATATAAATTCGTTTAGATAAAACCAAAACGTTATTACGTTTACGGAATTTTTATTTTTCGATACGACTTAATATAATAGTTAAATAATAATAAAAGTAATATGGAAAAAAGAAAGTTACTTACTAAACAAATGCGACAAACAAATTAATCTTTAAAGGCAAAGATCCTAAAAAAGGGGAGATCGTATTATAGCTAAAGGCTTTAGCTCGATTAATAAACGGTCGAAGGTTATGGGACGTATCTCCGATATAGGTGCTAAGGTTACGTAACTAGCTCGATAGGCTCGCGGTATTTAATTAGCGTTAGTACTTCGAGTTAGTCGAACTAAGGGAACGGTTCGATAAACTTAAAAGAGTTCGACTACCAAAAAAAGGATCGAACCGGTTCGAGCCGGTCGAACCAATAAAAGTATATATACGTTTATTATTTCCTATAATCTAAATAATACCAGCTTGCAATAACAATTAATTACCCATATTTATATCTGCTATTACCAAACGTAATTATCGTTTTATTGCTCAGATTCCCACGATACCACTGCCAACATAAACCGTACGACTAGGTTTAATAGTTGGTTAAGCCCATAGCCGTCATACAACGAGCCAAGCCCTTTGGTTATAACAATTATGCTCTAGGAATCCGGAGTTATTCGACGGATAGAAGTGGGTCTAAGCCTCTATTCGGAGGCTGAATCTAGGACTTTGCTTACGCGTCCTTTACATACGTTTCTATTATTAATTTCTTGGTTAAAAATAGAAGTTATGGATTAATGGATAAATTATATGCTTATACACGATTATTTTCGCATATATCTAGGTCCAACATCTCCCAGGTTATTGCAGGGAGTTCATAGCTGAGATCATAGCGAATATACACACCTTCGATACACCTACGATGCACCTTGAGATTTTATCCTTTCTTGATTGAGTCTACCCGCACGTTTTCCCATACTAAACCCCACAGAGTAACCTCATTACTTCCTCAAGGGTAGCCTCACCTTCACTCGCAGATTTCTTATATATGCCCTATGTGAAAGGCCCTGCCAAATGTTATTGTTTTGAACTTCTCGAACTGACTGACATTTACAAGACCAAGTTCAATCCGAGCAGATTAAGGGTTTCGTCCAACAGAAAACCTCCGCTATAAGCTGGATCGCAGCATCACCACAAGCCTCAGATGGCTACCGAGCCTCGAACGCATAACGATTATACTGTGGGATGGGTGTGTGCACTACCCAAAGAGCGGACGGCGGCAATAGCTATGCTAGATCAGAGACATGCCGACCTGCCCAAACCGCCAAACGACTACAACACGTATACCTTGGGATCCATTGGCAACCATAACATCGTCATAGCCTGCCTCCCTAAAGGCAAGATTGGCACCACTCCCGCAGCAACCGTCGCGATTCAGATGATTAATACCTTCACATCCATAAAGTTCGGCTTGATGGTTGGCATCGGTGGCGGCATTCCACCAAACGTTAGATTGGGTGACGTCGTGGTTAGCGTGCCCGTTGACCAGTATCCGGGAGTGGTCCAGTGGGACTTGGGCAAAGCAGAACGAGACGACAAGTTCAAGCGAACCGGCGCGCTGAATAATCCACCAACCTCGCTGCTTACTGCCGTAGGAAAGTTAGAATCAGAACATGAACTGACGGGGCCCAAGATACCAAAGTTTCTGGACGAACTGAAAGAGAAATGGCCTCTATTGGTACCAAAATACCTAAGATCTGATTCGATGAAGGACATATTGTTCAAGGAAGATTATCACCATATTAGCGAAAATTGTACGGGAGAAAACACTACTCTGGACCACAACGACGCAGATGGAAATGAGGAAGAAGAGTGCTGCCAATACTGCGATAAGACCCAAGTTGTCAAGAGGAAGCCCCGAGATATGCGCGTGCACTATGGCCTGATTGCATCTGGCAATAGCGTCATCAAAGATTCTACCCTCCGAGGCGTACTTCGCCGGGATCTTGGTAGCGCCGTGCTCTGTGTTGAAATGGAGGCTGCAGGATTGATGGACAACTTTCCCTGTATTGTCATAAGAGGCATTTGTGACTATGCCGATTCACACAAGAACAAGGTCTGGCAGGAACATGCAGCTGCCGTCGCAGCCGCATTTACGAAGGAACTGTTGGGCTACGTACAGTCGGATGAAGTTGACCGAGAACGGTCAGCAAAAGACGTGATCAGTCACGGTTAGTCAGAACCAGAATCTTCGTTAATAAAATAATGATTTTTTGACAAGGTCTCAAGTTGTTGAAATCAAAAGAGATATTGGACAAATCCTGTCCAGCCTAACTAGGCACGAGGACCTTAAGGTCTTGGATTGGCTCACACCGATTGACTATGGGCCACAACAAACCGACTACCTGAGAAGGCGAGAACCAGGAACAGGACAATGGCTTCTCAACTGTGAACAGTACCAAATCTGGCTGAAGGAGATGAACGAGACTCTGTTCTGTACAGGGATTCCAGGGGCTGGGAAGACAATTCTTACATCAATTGTAGTGGACGACCTCGATTGGAGATTCTATGCCGAAAATACTGTCGGAATTGCGTATATCTACTGCAATTTTAATCGCAAAGACGAACAAAAGCCGGAGGACTTGATTTCCAGCCTGTTGAAGCAGCTGCTTCAGAGACAGCCTTCTTTACCGCCAACTCTTAGAGACCTTTATGATCGACACTTCCTAAAACGGACAAGACCGACACTGGACGAGGTCTCCAGGATTCTTCAGTCGGTTGCTGCCCTCTTCTCAAGGGTTTTTATTATTGTCGATGCACTCGATGAATGCCAAACGTCGGACGATTGCCGCAGACAATTCTTGTCCGAGGTTTTCAACCTTCGGACTAAAGCTAAAGCAAACGTTTTTGCGACTTCCAGGCCTATACCGGAAGTTACGGGAAATTTTACAGACAGCTTAACCATAGAAGTCCGTGCTAGTGAAGGCGATATTCGCAGATATTTGAATGGCCGCATGCCGCAGCTTGCAAGGTTTGTCCTCGAAAGATCTGACCTTCAAGACGAAATTTCGTCGAGTATAGTGGAAGCCGCTGATGGAATGTAAGTATAAACGACCCAACGAATTAAGTCACGCTAATATCGAGAGGTTCTTGCTTGCACAACTCCATTTTGACTCCCTAAGAGGCAAAGACACACCTAAGGCTGTACGGAAAGCATTGCAAAATCTGGTGACTGGGTCGAATGCCTACGACAAGGCTTACGACGGCGCTATGGAGCGAATTGAAGGACAGCTTCCAGACCAGAAAAAGCGTGCCAAACAAGTCCTATCGTGGACCACCTTTGCAAAAAGGCCGCTGACCAAATGGGAGCTCCAACATGCGCTGGCAGTAGAGATCGGCGAATCACAACTTGACAAAGAAAACCTTCCACAGATTGAAGACATGGTCTCCGTATGTGCTGGGCTAGTTACAGTCGACGAAGAAAGCAACATTATCCGACTTGTCCACTATACAACACAAGAATACTTCAACCAAACACAGGATCGATGGTTTCGCGATGCCCAGCTGGATATCACAACAACCTGTACTACTTACCTTTCCTTTTCAACCTTCGAAAACGGGTATTGCCAAGCAGACGGAGACTTCGAGCAACGGCTTAAGTCAAACCTTCTGTACGATTACGCTGCTCGGCATTGGGGATACCATGCTCGGCTTATCTCGACGTGTCAAAGCTATTTACCGTTTCTTCAGAAGCCGGCTCAAGTTATGGCATCAAGCCAAGTAGTCTTTGTTTCTGATAAATTTCCATACAGGGATTACAGCCAAAAGTTTCCAAGGGGAATCACTGCGCTACACCTAGCAGCATACTTTGGTCTTCATAAAGCAGTGCCGAGTTTGATAAGGGAACATAACGCGGATATGGAGGATAGCTATGGCCGGACGCCGTTATCGTGGGCAGCAGAAAACGGAGACGAAGCCGTCGTCAAGCTATTACTTGCTACCGAAAAAGTTGACCTCAATTCCAAAGATGATAATAAGCGGACGCTGTTATCGTTGGCAGCAGAAAACGGACATGAAGCCGTCATCAAGCTATTACTTGCTACCGAAAAAGTCGATCCCGACTCCAAAGATGAGTGGAACCGGACGCCGTTATCGTGGGCAGCAGAAAACAGAGGTC